>JAXMNL010001586.1:0-18369 GCA_035128595.1 Eptatretus atami
GAGAGAGAAAATCTTCACGAGTCGGGATGTGCTCTTTGGGTGATGTGCTGTGTTGAGTTTGCGCAAACATAACATTTTGAATTAGGCCAAAAAGTTCCTCTTGGTTTCATCAGACCACAAAACTTTTTGTCACATGGCTTCAGAATCTCCCGAGTGGTTTTATGCATACCTCAAACGGGACTCAAGTTGGGCTTTTTTGAGTAATGGCTTCCTTCTTGACGCCCTGACGTACAGGCAGACTTGTGGAGTGCTTGGCATATTGTTGTCACAGTGCACCAGTGATCAGTCTTTGCCGTAAAGGCATGTAGCTCTCTTCAAAGTTGCCATTGGCCTCGTGGTGGCCTCTCTGATCAATCTCCTCCTTGCTTGGCCATCAGTTTGGAGAGATGGCCTAATCTAGGCAGGGTCTTGGTGGTACCATACGCCTTTCACTTAATGATTGTCTGACTGTGCTCCAAGGGATATTCAAGGCTTTGAAATATTTTTATACCCATCCCTGATCTTGTCTTTCCACAAGTTTTATTCCAGAGGCCTTTTGAAAGCTCCTTGTCCTCATGGTTGAGTCTTTGCTGTGAAATGCAGTACCAGCAGTGGTAACCTACAGGAACAGCTGATTTTATACTGAAATAAACAGATCACTACAATTTAACACAGGTGGCAAATTAACTTGGTGTGTGATTTTGAAGGTGATTGGTTACACCTGAGCTAATTTACAATTGCTACTGTCGGGGGGGGGGGGGGGGGGGGGGTGGTGGAACTTATCCAACCAAGATATTCTCGTTTAGTATTTTAATTAATTTTTTGTAGAATTTGTTTTTCATTTGGAGTTGTGGGTTATAATGTGTAAATAAAGAGAAAAAGTCTGATTTAATGCTTGGAATTTCATTCCAGGCTACAAGGCAACAAAAGGTGAAAATTTTGAAACGGGGTGTAGACTTTCGAGAGACACTGTATGCAGCAAGTGGCTCCCTGTTGCATTATGCTCGGGAGCATGGTGGTGCCACTGATGCAGTGCCCCTTTGGTTGGAGCAGGAATTTGGAATTTGTTCAGGGTGCTGGTGATAACTCGACTCTTTGTTCAAGACAACGTGGGATCTTTAACGCCAACTAATGAACAGCAATGGGACATCCAGCTAACGTCCATCTGAGGGATCGCACACTTAAGATCTGAATAGACGGTACACCCTAGCATGCGAATCACCAATCCGACAGTCTACACTCAGCGTGGGAATCAAATCCAGACCAGACAACTCAGATACACTGTTCTGTTGGACAACTTTCACTCGATTTGTCAGTCAGTGTTTTATTGTTTTAGGCGAAGTTGCCCAGTTTTGTGATCTCACATTTCATTACCAAATTAATGTTGTGTGACTGTCTATTTCCACCACGAAGTGAAGGTTCTATTTCATCAACATCATGAATGCTGTTGATCAATGTGGAGAAGTCTTCCTAAAGTTGGACTATGTTATGGGCTAAAAACCACCCCCCCCTGCACAGGGGGTCAAAAGGTCAAATACCAAATAATGCAATTAGACACATTCTAAAATGATATTTTAACATGGGGAACACATTAAATATTGTTGTGGACTTGGGGTTGAGCTCGCCATGAGGGAATCGGTTGCTAGGCAACCACGAACACCGATTGGCACTGCCAATCCAGGCAGGGTTGTGCACCACCTCACATGATACTTACCTGTGGATGGCCGAGTCAATTGTAGTCTCGTGCCCTCAGCGCACACTCAGATTACTGCCAAGTAATACGGTGAGTGTGTGCTGGCTAATAAGAGCAAATTTGGTGGGGCAAAACTTCCCAGCTAAATTAAGGTATGGACCATGATGGACCAATGAAGGAAAGACGAAACGGGCTGGGTACATTTATACCAAGCAATTTATTTAAAAGCAAGGTCGAGGAAAGTTATGTGGCACTGTAAGGGGGTTTATAAAGGGTTTATTCACAAAATGTGCAGCAGCGGAAAGCAAGGAATTGTGGTGCGGCAAAAGAAATGCAGTCATTTCTAAAAGTGACACAATGCAGAGTTAACCCGAGATAAACTTCTACAATCTTAAATTATGCTAACAAACAAGGCACCATCACACACACACACACACGACACGCACATGCACATGCACACGCACAACACGAGGAAGCTGGAGAGTTCGAAAGAGGAGAACAGTTGAGGTGTAAGCGACCTCATTGTACCTGGCGCGGTCGTTTGACGCATGCAGCCCAATCACTTAAGAAGTGGAAGGAGGGAAGAAAATTGAGGTGTCTACCATGCATGCGTGGGAGGTGCAAAATGTGGTGCAGCGTGATACAAGAGAAAGTGTAGAGAGGTGCGAATCGGTTATTGTTGCTCTTTTAGTTTGTGCATTCACAGTGGACTAGACACAGATGGGAGAGAAGATGCGTGAGAGATAGCCTAACGGGGTACGTGTAAGAAAATCTGTACGTGTATGGTTAACGAGGATGACTGTGCAATGCTGTGGAAGCCAGGCATCGACGACCAGGTGATGACCCAGCAACGACCGCCCGGCAGTGCTGCTCACCTCACTCGGTTGCACTGCCTCTCAGCTTGGTTGATGCTTGGCTCGGCAAAGCTCTGGACGAAGGATATAAAGAGACAGACTGACCCTGATTTGCTTGCTTTTTATGCAGCCTGGAGGGAAGGAGTCAGAAATTGATAAACCTATAGGCATTTCTGAGCTCCCCCATTGGCGCATAAACCTCATCCCGAGCCATGGGCACGCCACGCCAGATTCCAGAGCCAGAAAATGGCTTCAGTTACGCTCCAACTTGGCCATGCAAACAGAGCTCGGTAACTTACATTGGCTGAGGGTTTTTGGGAGTGACTCTGCCATGAACATGCGCTGAACTCCATTTTAGCATTGTTATTTAGCAGACCGCCAGGGCTACACAAACGTCATTGATTGAGCCCCAGCGCATATTTGCACTTGAAGTTACATGCCGAAATACCCGGCTCGTAATGTCCTTCATTCCACTGGCATCCCAGAGACTGTGGTGAGCGTTAAGGGCTAGCTGTCGTTGGAGAGCAGTTTGCAGTGAGGTAAAGGAAGTGCTGTGGCATTTGCGGTGAAGGAGTTGAAGCAATGGGAGCAGTTGAGGAAGTTGTGGTGATGAGGTTGAAGTGGTTGTTCGCAGTTGTGGCGTTTATGATGAAGAGGTCGGGCATACATTGTTGGTGGGGAATTTTAGGAGGCATTTGTAGTGATCATGGTGAGTGTGGTAACATCGTGGTGAGCATGATGAGGGTCTGAGGTGAAGTGTCGTTTGGTTGTGGCACGCTGTTTGAACAGGGAAATGGCGCGTGTATGCATATCACGCTGCAGTGATGCTCCTCATGACGCTCCTCGAGTAACCTCACCGATCTGACGTGTGTGCATGGTGGGGTTGTGTGTGAAATGAAGTAAAGTAAATAAACTGAAAAATAGGGGATTGAAGACCTAATTAAATCCCAATGCAACAGGTCAGGTCAGATATGGGAGCATGTGCCGGAGCAGCGTGTTGCTGCATCCACTTTCTCCTGGTACTTCAAGGTCCTCCGTCTGGCCATCCCCAGGCAGATGCCTGGCCCATCCCCATCTCCTTGAGATGTTGATCCATCTGCGACAACCAGGAGCACGTGGTCGGCTCATTGGCCTCCTCCACTCACGAAGCTCCTCGCTGAGAGAATCTGTGAGCAGGAAACGAGCCACATGTCCATACAGATGCAGCTGACGCTCAGACTATGCAGTACAGTACAAATGTCATTCGAGTCTCTCTCAGCAACCGCTTGTTTGACACAAAGTCCGACCAGCGAGAGCCAAGGATTCTCAGAGAGACCTAGTACCAAAGGAATTAAGTCTCTGTCTCAGATCCTGGTCAGAGTCCAAGTCTCACATTCATAGAGCAAGACTGGAAGCACCAAAGACCTGAAGACTCGGACTTTCTTCCTCTCGCACAGGTACCGGCAGCGCCACACCCATGATCCAGTGAATCCATTACTCTCCCCAGTCCGACACAGACATCTGTTGACTTCTGGCTCACAGCCTGCATAGACATGAATATCACTGCCAAGGTAAGTGAATCTCTCCATGACTTCAACATCCAAGCCATAAACAGGTACAGACAGGACAGCAGCATCCAAGATGTCATGAAAGCCTGGATCTTTGTTTTGACCCAGGAAACAGGTAATCCAGTGGCTCCGACTGCTCATTCAGCACCAAGGCCCCGCAAGAGGATATTCAGAGTCCCACAAAAGATGACTGCATCATCTCTGAAATCAAGGTCAGAGATCTTGACATTCCCAAACGATGCACCGCAGTTTGATCTTCCGACATCCTCCCCATAATCCAGTCCATACAAGTGCTGAAAAGTGTGGGGGACAGTACAACCCTGACAAACTCCAGTAACACTGGAATAAGTCAGAGATGGTATCACCACATCTCACAGCACTCTCAGTACTAGAGTATAGTTCAGACATTACATTGAACAGCTTTGGTGGCACCCCTGAAGACCAAGAATCCTCCAGAGGGCATCCCAATTCACTGAATCAAATGCTTTACAGAGATCAACATCGGCTGCAAGCAGCCCCTGCCGAAACTCTCATCTGCGTTCGGTGAGGACCCGAAGAGCAAGGATACGATCAATCCTTGACCTCCGTGGTGTAAAGCCTGACTGCTCCAGACGCTGGTGCTCAAGCAGATGGTGGCGAACCCTGTCAAGAATTATCCGAGCAAAGACCTTGCCCGCACTGAGAGCAGCGTCACCCTCGGTCGGTGTTGCAGTCAGGCAATCACCCTTCCTTTTCCAGATGGGACGAGGCCCCTCTTCCAGTCAGTTGGGATGATAACTGTGTTCCAGGCAGAGCACAGAACTGCATGCAACAACACAAGTGCAGCATTTCCACCAACCTTGAGAAGTTCAGCATGGATGCCACAGATCCCAGGAGCTTTACCCCCCATTTCAAAGGTTCACCACAGCCTGTGTTTCCACAACACGAAGGTGGACTGCAATTGATTGGAGGGTCAGCAATGGGATAGCAACAACAGGGATAGTAAGTAACACCCCTGACATCCAACTCAACAGCTGGTGGATCAGCCTGGTACAGCCGCTCAAAGTAACCGGCCCAGTGGGCCTTCACTTCGGAATCCTCTGTCAGAGCCCTCCACCTCCACTCTAATGCAGTACACCGAGGTATGGGCTTGGATGAACGCAATGCGTGAATTCCCCTGTAAGCAGGATGAGAATCACTTGACCACAGGTGCTCCACCCCCTCACAGATTCCCGCACATCGCCTCCTTGTCCACCCTGAGCACACGTACAGTTTTACGCCTCAGCTCCCTGAACAGCTCAGCTCTGCCATTCAGCCTGGCCTGCAACTCTGGTCAATGCTATCCAGTGTCCCTTGAGAGATAAAATTCTTCTTCGCCCGACGGTGAATTCCAAGACATCCACCGGCAATATCAAGGACAGTGGTCTTGAAGGCACTCCACAACTCTTCAGGTTCCCACAGCACCCAGACCCCAAATCTCCACTCAGCCTGTTCGCAAGCTCCTCAGCTACCCTCTCATTCTTGAGCTTTCCAACATCCAGCCAAGGCTGCGATGGTACCATTCTCCTGGATTGAAGCTGCAACTTCAGAGTTGTGACAACAAGCCGGTGGTCAGTTTGAGGAACTGAGCACTCCGATAGACTCTGCTGTTCTGGATCATCCTCCAGCGACCATCAACGAGCACATGGTCAATCTCCTTTGCCACACCACCAGCGTTGGAATACCAAGTCCATCAATGAGCCTGTGGGCACTGAAAATGAACCAGCCACCCTCAGTCCATGACTTCTTGCAAAGTCAAGGAACTTCATGCTATTCTGGTTTACATTTCCAGACCCATGGGGACCAACACATGTCTCATAACCATCCCTGTCAGTTCCAATTGATGCATTGAAATCCCCCAAGACCAGAAGAGTATCTCGCCAGGGGCACTGATTAACCACGGACTCGAGCGTGGCATAGAATGCGTCATTCACGGTGAGATCAGTCGTTCAGTCGGAGCATAAACAGAGACCAGGGAAATGACACCAAGGAGTGAGAATCCTTAGTCTCATAATACGCCCGTTGACCGGTGTTACCTCAATTATCATTGGAGTCAGCTTATTGGACACAGCTACAGCAACTCCTTGGGCTTGGTAACCATCAGAGCGACCAGACCAATAGTTGGTGTAACCACCTGCAATGATCTCGCCACATCTGGTCTCCAAACCTCAGAGAGTGCTGCAATAACAATGTCCAAACGCTTGAGCTCAGATGATCATTCTCTCTTCGGGATAGGACATTCCAGGCACCACCCGAAGGGACCACCTCAGGTTAACCCAAAGAGACAGCCGTCTGGTGTATGACACTTCAGCACCATCCCGACACACACCACCGGCAATCTGACCCTGGAAGGTTACTCCATGGTTTCCCTCCTATCATCAAAGATTGGCGGTCCTGAAGGTTTTGCCCCAATCCCTCATCTTGTGAGCTGCCCTGTAAAGGGCAGCTACACAGGAGGTTCTCCCTCCGGAGTGGGTTTTCAGATTTATTACTTACGAAATCTGACTTCCGTCATCTGTTGTGTGTTTGTGTGTGTGTGTGTGTGTGTTTGTTTGTGTGTGTGTTTGTAGGCACGATAACTCGAGAACGGAAGAATATACCAATGTCAAATTACACCACGTGATTCAGGAGGGTGATGGCTAGCGCTGATTAGATTTTGGTCAAAATCGGTCAAAGGTCAAGGTCACAGTGAGGTCAAACATTCGATTTTTGATGGTTTGGTACAGAATCATCGTAGAAACTTCTGTTTGCATCGCTACCTTCTCTAGAGACAGCTTTTATTAGACAAGGTCAGAGGTCAAGTTGACGATTTCGTAAGTACCAGTCTATGACTGCTTGTTTTTGATTTTGGTATGTTTTGCGGGATGAAGTGTTTTACGGTGGTGGAGTGCAAATACTGCCACCAACCTCCCTAATAAAAAGTAACTCGACTGCAGGAGGACGTCCGCAGACACAGTTGGGCACTAGACACACACCAACACAACGCTTGTCCCATTGACCTTCTAGACATGTGGAAAGGGCTAACTAAACGAATGCTAACGAGATAACTATCACGGGATTGCTGTATGCTGGGCGCTATTGTCTCGGAGGAGTGCCAGCTTCGCAAAACTGCAACAATATGTCGCGATTATTTTGGATTTGACCCCTGGTTAATGTCCCGGGGTGGGGACTTAGGGTCCCCTAAGTCCCCTAAACGTGGAGATTTGTGATGACGTGTCATCGACTTCACTCTAATCTTTATTATCAACATCCAATGTCACACACAAACACTTCTTGCAAACAAAGAAAGGGGTTTTGCAAACCATTCGTCAACAATTCCTGCAAACAACAAAGTTAAAACATGTTTTGTAACGACAAGGTATGGTATTCTGATTGGTTGTTCATGCTTATGATGGAGATTGACATTGTGGCCTTATTTGCAGGACTACCCCTCTGTGGGACAACTTGCACAGCAGCTCGGAGACGGAAACATCCAGCCTATCTTTGCTGTCAGTCATGAGTTTCAGCATATCTACCAGGTAACGAGGCCACCGCACAGTGATGCACGGTCATGGGGAAGTTGGTTAACAGGGTTACTTGGTGCTGCTATAAACCGAGCTGTTCCTGGTAGACAGACTGATAAACCACGCTGGTATAAATGCTTGTCATTGCACCCTCTGTCTAGTCTGGGTTTTATCCCCGGTTGGGTCAAACTTGAGAAATACAACTCTGTGATGCAGTTCGAGGACGTCTGCATATTTTCAGGTGGCTAGGTAAAGCCGGCTGTCCTCACTGCCTTTAGTTTTGGTTTTTAGAAACACCACTGTATCTTTTGATAACACCAGGACATTGTGTGCAAGTCACTGGCAAAATTAACTGCTTGATGCTAACTATATAATAAGCATTACCTGCTGTAGATGCACCTTGGGATGTAGACGTAGCATTGGTACGATGGGTCATGTGACCTCCTGTGGCCTTGTATTAATTTCCGTTTTCAAACCTCGTGTGTTTTGCCTGCAGCGTCTCAGTAAACTCATCCCAAAGTCAGCAGTTGGTGTTCTTTCAAGCAACTCCAGCAATGTGATCCAACTGATAATTGATGCTTACAACGTGAGAACCTTCATCACCTCATACCATCCCCTCGTCATCCTCACCTCCACAAGCGCCACACCTTCCCCTGCTCACTCAGATTGCCTTCAGTGGGATTTTCCTTCCATGAGGTGAAAGCAAGTTGTTTCAGGACAACTGCCTCTCCACAAGCTTTAGTGTACCATAAGCGAGAGGAAGGGTATGACAACTGAAGACGAGATTGGGATAATCTGTGCATGAGAGAGAGCAAGTTTTTCTGAAAGAATATCCTTGGATGAGTTGATGGTGGAAAAAGTACAGATGGGAAACCATCTTGAAGTTTAGGACTGCTTGAAGTCGCCTGCAGTTGGCCTGAGTGAATTGCCAGACTCGTCAGTGCTGGAGGTGGTTCTCTAATAACTGCCAGAGAGATGTCTACTTTGGCAAGCATGTGGTCAGATGATCCAATTGGAGCAGAAGAATAACAGCAAATATTTTCTTGGGAAATTTGTCAAATCAAATCAGAAGAGATGAAGTCCCATTGGCTGAGATCCGGGCGGGAATTGACAGATTGAGTCCGTCCCAATGAGTTGCAGAAGTCCTTTGCTGAGGTGCCATAACAGGTGAGAGAGGTACCCACACAGCCAACTGTGCGTGATGACAATTGAAGTCACACATATGAGGAAGAGAGAGTTTGGATGAATGGATTGATGTTGTTCCAGTTTTTGTGAGCGAAATGTAAATGATGTCATCACTTTTTGTGGACGGTACAGTACACAGGTTAAACATAAGGTGGGAGTGGAGGGGAAGCCGATAGCCAGAGTTATTCCTGGTGGTGTGGAGGAGTGAGGGCAGTGCATGGAGAGTGAGGAATTAGGTTTTTCATGAAGAGAACAACTCCACACGAGGAAGAGGCTCAGGGTCTGTCAAACCGGAGGAGGAGTAACAGGGAGAGAAACGAAAGAGTCAGAGACGTCTTGAAGGAGGAAAGTTTCTGTTTGGCAATTATGTTGGTTTGTCAGTGGCAACCTGAATTGAAGAGATCAGTCAGGTTAGAGTGACGCGCCCAGATGTTGGGTCCACACTCGTTGAGGAAGGATGCTTTGTATGTAGTGGAGGGTGAGGGGGAGGGTGGTGTGAGAGAGGAGAGGTGGACGTCGTGAGAATTGATGACATTGTAAAAGAGCAAGAGAAAGGGTCGGATGGGAGGAGGACAAAGGGCTTAGGTGGTGAAGGGATGAATGGTAGTGGGGAGCAACAAGAAAGGGGGACAAAGGGAAGTGGGAGATTGGAGAGGTGGAGGAAATCTGGAAGAGAGAGGTTGGGGGAAGGAGACAGTGTTGTCGATTGGAGGGGGGCAGCTTTGAGAAGGCGGAGTGAGTGGTGAGAGTTGAAAGGGTGGTGTGAGAGGGAGAATTGAGGGAGGTCGATTAAGGAGGTGGGATGAATTTGCACTTAAGTTGGAAAAAAGAACAATCAATTATTGAAGACGAACAAGTTTTGCAAAATGGGGATTTTTTTTTTAATTTGTCGTCAGAGATTCGTTTAAATACATTGGAAGATGGATGGAGTGCAGAAGAATTGACAGAGTGGAGAAGGAAGCGTTTTTAGACACGGGATGAAAGAAGGCCAGATTGAGCACAAAGATTTTGAAGAAGATGATCCGTGGGAAGAGGAGAAGTTGAAGCATTGTAAGACTTTTATATTTTTTTAAGGATTAGGAAGAGGGGGAAGAGTAAGGAATAGTTTGAAGAAAAGGTTGTGAAGGTGATTGGTGGGTGAAAAACCTTCATGATCAGAGTGGGATTGACAGGAAGAGGGAGGAGGAAGGAAGGAGACGAGTCAGTATATAGGAAGTCACGTGGTTACGTGGGGAATGAGCGCGAGAAAGGAAAAGATTTTCTTGTTGTTTTTTAAATATTTTAAGACATGAACAGAGTGTATCGTTGGGAGGGATAGAAGGACGGTGGGGGGGGGGGTGGTGAAAATAGAAACTGATGGTAATAGGGAGGAAAAATTAAAAAAAACACGATCATGCACATGGATAGGAACACGGTAGGCCTCATGGAAACCTGGATATGACAGTCCGATGAAAACTCATTCAAACTGCACAAATTTTGAAACAAAAACCGAACTATGAACACACAGTAAACATGAAGGCAACAAAAAGAAACAATCAAAATGCGACGAACAACGACCAGAAACTTATCTTTAAGAAAGTTGGCAGTCCCCTGAGAGAACTAACCATGGCTTCAAAAACAGAACCGCGAAAAATCATTGGCCCATTTGTCAGATATAATTAAGTGACTGCGTTATGTCTCAGCATAATCTCTCGTCTGTGTGGCTTTCAACCATGTGCAATATGCATTATTTATGGTGTCATTCAAATTTTACAGCACCAACAAATGTGTCAGATATAAATGCCCCACCCTGTATATGAGAGTATAACTGCAGTTCTACGATGTACATTTCGCAATAATGGCTTGCTTTATGGCCTTAAAACGCACTCGTAAACATGCCTCGCTGAATGTAGAAGTTTCTCGCTATTTAATCAACACTTGTCGTTAGGTTTGATTCGCGCATTCGTTAATCACTCTTCAACGATTGGCGAACTAACTTGAACGGGTGATCATCGCACGATTAGCGATTCGACACGTCCAACTCTTAAACGCCCTTCACTTCAAAGTTTTTGTCCCTCAACTCGTCCTAATGATCGAAATGTCACTCCATCTTTGCAATCATTAAACGCATGTTCCTCAAGGAAAGTGTATTGGATTGAACTAACTTTAAAATACAATTCTTCTAACACGTCATTGTTTCTCAACTCCACCCATACCTCTCGCACCCACCCCCCCCCTTCCACCACCGTCTGTACCGCCACACATAATTGCCTGCAGTTTCGGCCACATGAGGAAGTTGTCACATTCGCAGTATTTCCGTAGAGCAGCTCTCCCAGGTTTTCTCGTCCGTGACACCCACTCACCGCAAAGGCAGTCTCCGCGTCCGCTGCACACCATCTCCGCGACGAGTTGTCCGGACGGCACGATGCGTCCATATCGGGCTCGGCACAGCATCGGAACTACACTCGCACTCTCGTCCTAACCGGCCCTCGTTACACCTGCAACACACAAAACTGCTTCTACCACATCAGGGTCACACGAAAAAAAAATTGTTCGTGGAAAAGTATCTGGTTTTGGGTGAGTATGATGTGCACTACCAAGCCAATCAAATGCATTTTGAGCTTCTAAGTCTCAGGTCAGGAGATGCAAATAAGGAAAGTCTATTCAGTAACTTTGCTCTTTGAGCCACAACTCAAGTTCTACAAAACCTGAATGTCAATTTGAGGACCATATGTACAAAAAATATCCCATCATTGCCTCAAGCATTTGCTATTCTCATGTGTCTACCTCTGTATTACATGTAGTAAACATTTTCCATCTAAGGCCATTCGATGTGGACACCTTGTTTGGTGTCAGATAAGTCAGATAAATCACAAAGCAATGTGAGGAACACTCAGCGTGAATCACGTACCTGCAGGCACCGCACTCCATGCTTCCATTGCCAAAATGACAATCGGGACTGCCAAGTTTGGAAGACTGCTGACACTTGCACCGGCACACAAACTGCAGCCTGAGCACAAGCCGTTCATCGAAACCCAGCGGCCGGATCTCCATGGCAATGTCATTGCATTGCAGGACAGCACGTGTTTGAACTTTCACGTGGAATTTCACCTACAGCGATCAGAGTGGTATAGAGGAAGCAATGTCATGACCTCTGCTATACAGGTCTATATGAAATATAAGCTTGTTTAATAAATAATCAAAAACTAAAATTCTAGAAATGTCAATCACGGTGGAAATGAGTAAATGCAAGGAGCACCAAGAATTAAAGACACATCACCGACTCAGCAAGTCGTTCATACATCCAGCATCCAGCCATCCATCCATCCATTGGGATCATGCTCTGTGCAGAGTGTTGGTGCTGCCTAGCAGGTTCCTTGGCATTGAGTGCAATCCTGGATGAGTCGCCACTCCGACACAAGATACCAAGCATGCTGGCACTCATTTGGCTGACCTCAGAAGGATGACAGGCCTGAGTTAACCCACCTGGTATTATTCAACAAAAGCAGGATTTAAACTCAGGACCCTAGGACCAAGCCCACGCACTCAAGCCATTAAAGCTAACACCAGGCAAGTCATTCAGATAAAACCCAAATCAAATTCGCCAGTTGAAATGAAACCCAAATCAATCAGAAGTTGTGTCAAACCCAAATCAATCAGCAGGTTGAAATTGTGGAAATAATTCAATTTCCACATTGACCAGCATACAAAGGAGAATCTTTTAATTTTGTCTCTACGGAGAAGAACATTCAATGATTCACTGAAACATTCGAATGGACTTCACTGAAACAGAAACCCGAAGTAATCCCTTTAACAATTTGACTTCCAAAAAATGGGAGGGTGAGACATTTGGCAATTCAACTACGGATGAGCTTGATAATCATTAGGAAAAAGAACATCAGAACTGCAACACATGTCCACTTTGGGTGGAGAGAGAGAATGACACAATCATGGCAAAAGTTTGCAATGTTATCAACAAGGTCCCCTGTTCTGATACAGCGAACAAGACCATTTCATCGTAAGATATTCCTTTTATCAATATGGAGGTCAAAAGACTCTTCGAAAGGAACGTTACTGACAGCCAATTCGACGATAGTACAAAAATTAAATTTATAAAGTACAGCAACAATTTAATTGAGAGTACATGAATATAAATTTTTTCTTCCACAAGATCAAAGCAAAACAATCAGCAGGTTGACAAAAAACCAATCAATCAGCAGGTGAGATAAAAAACCAAATCAATCCAGGTTTAGATCAAGCATCAATCAGAGGGAGATCAAAAGCCAAATCATCAGCAGGTTGAGATCAAAGCCAATCAATCAGCAGGTGAGATAAAAGCCAAATCAATCAGCAGGTTGAGATCAAGCCAAATCAATCAGCAGGTTGAGATCAAAAGCCAAATCAATCAGCAGGTTGAATCAAAAGCAAATCAATCAGCAGGTTGAGATCAAAAGCCAAATCAATCAGCAGGTTGAGATCAAAGCAAATCGAATCAAGCAGGTTGAGATCAAAACCCAAATCAATCAGCAGGTTCGAGATAAAGCCAAATCAATCAGCAGGTTGAGATCAAAAGCCAAATCAATCAGCAGGTTGAGATCAAAAGCCAAATCAATCAGCAGGTGAGATAAAAGCAAATCAATCAGCAGGTTGAGATCAAAAGCCAAATCAATCAGCAGGTTGAGATAAAAAGCCAAATCAATCAGCAGTTGAGATCAAAAGCCAAATCAATCAGCCAGGTGAGATCAAAAGCCAAATCAATCAGCAGGTTGAGATCAAAAGCCAAATCAATCAGCAGGTTGAGTCAAAAGCCAAATCAATCAGCAGGTTTGAGATCAAAAAGCCAAATCAATCAGCAGGTGTGAGATTCAAAAGCCAAATCAATCAGCAGGTTGAGATAAAAAAGCCAAATCAATCAGCAGGTTGAGATAAAAAGCCAAATAATGAGCAGTTGCATCAAAACCCAATCAATCACAGTTGATCAAAACCCAAATCAATCAGCAAGTTGTGATCAAACCAATCAATCAAGCATTGTGATCAAAACCCAAATCAATCACGTTGAGATCAAAACCCAAATCAATCATCACGGTTGAGATAAACCAAGTCAATCACACGTTGGATCAAACCCAAATCAATCATCACGTTGAGATCAAACCCAAATCAATCACAGGTTGAGATCAAAGCCAAATCAATCAGCAGGTTGAGATCAAAAGCCAAATCAATCAGCAGGTTGAGATAAAAAGCCAAATCAATCACAGGTGAGATCAAAAGCCAATCAATCAGCAGGTTGAGATAAAAAGCCAAATCAATGAGCAGGTTGTGCTCAAACCAAATCAATCAGCAGGTTGTGATCAAACCCAAATCAATCAGCAATTGTGATCAAAACCCAAATCAATCAGCAGATTGTGATCAAAACCCAAATCAATCATCACGTTGAGATCAAAACCAAATCAATCATCACTTGAGATCAAAAACCCAAGTCATCATCACGTTGAGATCAAAACCCAATCAATCATCACGTTCGATCAAAACCCAAATCAATTAAGCAGGTTGCGATCAAATCCAATCAATCAGCAGGTGAGGATCAAAACCCAAATCAATAGCAGGTTGCGATCAAAACCCAAATCAATCAGCAGGTTGCGATCAAACCAAATCAATGAGCAGTTGTGATCAAACCCAATCACAGATAATGCGTCTATAAGCTCTCCAGTAAAATACCACAATAACAAGTGAGTGCGGCAATAAATCACATGGTGCTTTGCTGATTCGTGTCGTTTTGTGTGTGGTTAATACAAGAAAAAAAGATTCCGTATGCCTTGATCAAAGACAAATTCATTCAAGAAAATTGTTTGCACAACTTGCTTAGTTACTATATCTATTCATGATGAATGCAAATACAGATGTGATGAATTTTACAAAGGAAGAGAGTAATGCTTGTGAGTCCCAAACCTCGTCTCCAATTTGGATGTTCAAGCAGCGGCGCCAGCTTCCCCTGTGAACACCTGCCCGTGCTTACAGTAGGCCGTGTATGATGCATACTCACACCTCAGGAGGCTTCGAATTCTCCAATACAAGCTCCGAGGACAGAGCCTGTGGAGAGATCACCAGCCAGACGAAATCAGTGCAGGGATGTGATCAAGCTGGCCTAGTTTAGACAGTGCGGAATGCGATCAGCTGCTAGTTTAGAACAGCAGGAATGCGATCAAGCTGGCCTAGTTTAGGACAGTGCAGGAATGCGATCAAGCTGGCCTAGTTTAGACAGTGCAGGATGTGACAAGCCGGACTAATTTCGTCAGTGCAGGATGTGATCAAGACGGATTAGCCAGTGCAGGGATGCCATCAAGCTGGACTCGTCGAGTCAGTGCAGGGATGTGACAAGACAGACGTCTTGTCAGTGCAGGGATGTGAACAAGCCAGACTAGTCGAGTCAGTGCAGGGATGTGAACAAGCCGGACTAGTCCAGTCAGTGCAGGGATGTGAACAAAGCCGGACTAGTTGTCAGTGCAGGGATGTGAACAAGCTGGACTCGTTTCATCAGTGAGGGATGTGAACAAGCGGACTAGTCTCGGCAATGCAGGGATGTGAACAAGCTAGACTAGTCTCGTCAGTGCCGGGATATGAAAAGCCGGACTAGTCTTCAGCAATGTGACCACTCCTCATTTCATAGATGCCAAGGTGAGCCAATGAAAAAAGCCAAGATTCACAAGGTTTCGAAAAGCGATGATAATAGAAAGCCATACGCCAAGAAAACCAAGAGAAAACTAAGATGCCAAGGTAACAATGAATAGCCAAGATCTTTGTGAAAAAAGCCAAGGAGTGGTCACACTGGTCATCGGTGCAGGGATGTGAACAAGCTGGACTAGCCTAGTCAGTGCAGGGATGTGAACAAGCCGGACTCGTCGTCAGTGCAGGGAGTGAACAAGCCGGACTAGTCAAGTCAGTGCAGGGATGTGAACAAGCCAGACTCGTCATCAGTGCAGGATGTGAACAAGCTGGACTAGTCAAGTCAGTGCAGGGATGTGAACAAGCCAGACTCGTCATCAGTGCAGGGATGTGAACAAGCCGGACTAGTCAAGTCAGTGCAGGGATGTGAACAAGCCAAACTAGTCCAGTCAGTGCAGGGATGTGAACAAGCTGGACTAGTTTCGGCAGTGCAGGGATGTGAAGAAGCCGGACTAGTCCAGTCAGTGCTGGGATGTGAACAAGCTGGACTAGTTTCGGCAGTGCTGCAGCGATGTGAAGAAGCCGGACTAGTCCAGTCAGTGCAGGGATGTGAACAAGTGACTAGGCCAGTCAGTGCAGGGATGTGAACAAGCCATACTAGTTTCGTCAGTGTAGGGATGTGAACAAGCTGGACTACTCCAGCCAATGCAGGATGTGAACATGCTGGACTAGTCTCGTCAGTGTTGGGATGTGAACAAGCTGGACTAGTTTCGTCAGTGTTGGATGTGAACAAGCTGGACTAGTTTCGTCAGTGTAGAGATTGTGAAGAAGCCGGACTAGTCCAGCCAGTGCAGGGATGTGAACAAGCTGGACTAGTTTCGTCAGTGTTGGGATGCGAACAAGCTGGACTAGTTTCGTCAGTGTTGGGATGTGAACAAGCTGGACTAGTTTGTCAGTGTAGAGATGTGAAGAAGCCGGACTAGTCCAGCCAGTGCAGGGATGTGAACAAGCTGGACTAGTTTAGTCAGTGTTGGGATGTGAACAAGCTGGACTCGTTTCGTCAGTGTAGAGATGTGAAGAAGCCGGACTAGTCCAGCCAGTGCAGGGATGTGACAAGCTGGACTAGTTTCGTCAGTGTTGGGATGTGAACAAGCTGGATTACTTTCGTCAGTGTAGAGATGTGAACAAGCTGGACTAGTTTCGTCAGTGCAGGGATGCTGAGCATCCCGTGTCATATATCTTCTATGTTTTATGTACTTATGTTGTGCTGAAATAGAATATTTAGAATAACAATGGAGAGACACACTCATGCAATAAGTCATGGCCATTTCACAAGTCCTCTCCCACACATTTGAGTCTGTCAACCACCTTGCCATGCGCTTTCAAACTGTCAGCATCAAACTCGCCTCCTGCAATGGCTGCCACTTTCGTGCATTCTAATCTGATTTTCTCCTGCTGATTAAGCCTGAAGACAGAAACATGTGTCCAAAACTGAATCGAAAACTGATATAACGAAACATTTTGATTATCTTTGCTGATGTAAAGAATTCTCTGTGTCCCTCAACATCCTGGGTTATGTCAATTTAAATGATATGTTTTTCTTTTTCTTTTTTATACCTTGTCGAGGCTCATGTGAGAGCTAACACACAACGCACAGCAAGGGGGCATGAGACAAGAGGGGCGGGAGTGGAAGGACAAAACAGTGGGGAACAGAGACATTAGGAGATCTGTGGAAGGGAGAGGGATGGGACGGGGAACATGGGAATACAAGAGACATTACAGGACTTTCAGGAAGGAAAGCAGGGAATTTGAAGGAGGTGGGCTTGGGTGGATTATCGGGGTAGAAAAGATCGGGATTTGGATGGGGTGATAAGAGGTGGTGGTGAACAGCTGTTTTGAAGGCCTGGAGGAAGAATGGGATTGAATAGATTGAGGGAGTTTATTCCAAAGGCGCGGGAAAAAGAGGAATGAAAAAGTGAAGGTGAGCAGTGATTCGTGATTTTGGTAGTTTGACCAGAGGGGGTGTTGGCGGACCTTGAGCGCCCTGCAGAAATGTGGTGGGGACAAATCGCAGAGAGAGCAGGGGGGGCGACGCTGGAGAGGAGACGTAGTAGAAGACAGAAAGACCACCGACCAGCCTGCGGTGAGAGAGTGAGAGGCCCAAAGCTCAGCCTCATCGCGGAGATGCCAATGATCCGAAATGCCTTGGTTTCTACAGCTGAAGCCGAGAAAGGTGGGAGGCAGGAACACCAGCCCAGAGGGGAGAGCAGTACTCCATCAGGCTGCGGACGAAAGCTTTGAAAGTGGTCAGGAACTCAGGTGGGCCGAGGAAGGACTTTGCACGACGGAGGATTCCCAGTCGGCGACTGGCTTTGGAGGCGAGGTTTGAAATGTGGCTTTCCAGGAAAGGTCATGGGAGATAGTGAGACCCAGAAGCTTGAAAGAAAGGAGTCTTCCAGAGGATTGTTGAGAAAGTGGATGGGGGGGTTTCTAAACGGTCCTTTCAGAGAGACATAGTGAGAGTGTGAGATTTGGCCGGATTGAAAGACATGTTCCACGTGTTGGACCAGTTTGTGATTTTATCCAGATCTGCAGTGAGCGAAGAAGCTGCTTCTTGCCAGTCTGAGGGATGGCCGATGGTACGGCAGAGGATAGAGTCATCAGCAAAGAGATATAGAGGATTTTCCAGAGTCGGAGAGATCATTGATGAAAACCAGAAAAAGAACAGGGCCAGAACGCTACCTTGAGGAACTCCAGCCTGGACAGGAAGAGGAGATGAAAGAATTCCATTTAGGGCCACACGTGACTGCGACAGGAGAGGAAGTCTGCGAGCCATGAGTGGAGATTAAAGTAACAGTTAATTCACACTTCAAAATAATGTCCAGCATTGTTTGTCTCTTCTCTTCCAGAAAAGAGTTACTGTCAAAAAGCATGAGGGGGGGGATGTGTTG
>JAXMNL010001588.1:711-15664 GCA_035128595.1 Eptatretus atami
CAACAAGCAGCAGCTTCTTCACTCACGCAGCAGCAGCTACCAAAATCACCAATCACTGCTGACCTTCACTCTTTCATTCCTCTTTTGTCCCGCCTTTGGAATAAACTCCCACACTCTCTTCAATCCCATTGTTCTCTCCAGGCCTTCAAAACAGCCGTTTACCACCATCTCAAATCTTCCTCCATCCAAAACCTCGATCTTTTCTTCCCTCGCAAATCCACCCCAAACAACACCTCCTTCAAATTCCCTGTCTTCCTTCCTGAAAGTTCCCTGTGGTGTCAGGACCTGAATGTCCCTGTTATGTCCATCTTGTGTACCTCATGTTCCCCACCCCATCCCTCTCCCTTCCTCAGATCTCCTCATGTCTCTATTCCACACTATTTTGTCCTTCCCTCTCCCACCCTCTTTTCTCCTGCTCCCCTTGTTGAACATTCTGTGTGTTCGCTCTCATACGAGCCTCGACAATCGACACAAAAAACTAAGAAATGGCTCCATGTTTTTTTTCAAAAACTGAATGCCTAAACGAGGTGTTTGCATCTAAATCTTGCGCCCTAAACCCATCGCTTTCTGTCCCCACCTGGTCCTTTACATGACCTCTGACCTTTGACCTGCATCGCCCCTACTCCACTCCAAAGCGCGGGGATGCCAGACGGGAGACTGAGCGTGGTCGGCGGAGGCCTTCCGGCAGCCTCGCGCCTGCCTCGTGCTGGCCTCTCGACGCCCCCTGGACGACCGCAGCACCCAGCATAGGACACGACTCTAGTGGAGCACGCAAGCAATTATACTTGCAATGAAGTTACATTATTGCAAAACAATGTACAGGGAAACACATCAAATCAGGTGGAGCCGAACCGGAGGCAGCAGGACGAGCGAGCGCCGAACTCAGAGAAGCCAGCAGAGCAAGAAGAAACTGGACAACAGAAGACGACGAAGAGAGGAGAGGCAGAAGCATCGACGACGAAGAGGAGGAGAAGTCAGCCTCAGCCGCTCCGCGTCTTATACGCCCGGGACGCCCTCGCCCCGTTCTGCTCCACCCTCCTTCGAGGCGCTTCGAGATAGGGGGGCTTCCTCTCGTTCCGTCCCCTGCGGCTTGTTGGGGGACGAGGCGAAGGCCGTTCGACTCGGCTTCAACGCGCAAACCCGTCGTACGTAGACCTGCTGAAGGATGCGCGCTTCGTTGGTGTACGGATCAGCGTGGCGTTGCCAGATGGTGCGTGGTTGTGAGGGTGGTGTGCTGGCGTTGTTAGAGTGGTGGGTGGTTAGCGTTGTAGTGGGGGTGGCGTTTGTTGTTGTTTAGAAGTGTGGTTGTTCGAAAATAAAGCAGAAAGAAAAACGCCTAACTCAAAGTGTCGGCAGCTCCCGAATGAAATCACAATTAATCTCTAGACAATGGGTTTGGGCTACTAATCATGTACTTACAGAATACAATCACCAATATGGGACCCTTTGTGGATGTTTGCGAATTTTCACAAGCCGCAACAATATATATACATATCATATATATATATACAAATACCTATATATATACATATATATTATACTACATATAATATATACATATATATATAATATATATATATATATATATAATATATATATACGTATATTATATCGGACAAACGTCAATAATGGCCTTTCAAAAGGAATTCCAGCGAATGCCATGATTTTTGTTTTTTTGATAGTTTTTTACTCATGTAGCTGTGAGACTTCAGTTCTGTTGTGTGGTGTACAGTATACACATGGGGTGTTGTTTAGAAGCGAGACTCCTGCAGCAGTCATTTCACAGTCACGTTCTGCAGAGACATTGAATGAATAGATGGATCAATGTCTGAGCGTGTGTCAATGTCTGAGCTGTCGTCAATGACCGAGCTGTGTAATGTCCGAGCTGTGTCAATGTCTGAGCTTCTCAATTCCGAGCCGTATCCAAATGTCTGAGCTGTCAAATGTTTGACCTGTATCAATTGTCTGAGCTGTATCATGTCTGACCTGTATCAATGTCTGACCTTGTGGTCAATGTCCGAGCTGTGGTCAATGTCTTGAGCGTGTGCAATGACGACGCCGTACAATGGCCGAGCTGGTGTCAATGTCTGAGCCTGTGTCAATGCCCGAGCCGTATTCAATGTGTGAGCTGTGTCAATGTCCGAGCTGTGTTCCAATGTTACGAGCTGTGTCAATGACCGAGCTGTGTCAATGCCAGCTGTGTCAATGTCCGAGCTGTGTCAATGTCTGACTGTATCAATGTCTGAGCGGATCATGGTCCGAGCGGTATCTGATGATCGAGGGCTGTATCAATGTCCTGAGCTTTGTATAATGTCGTGAACCTGTAATCAATGTTCTGAGTGGTATCAATGTCTGACCTGTATCAAGTCAGCTGTGTAAATGTCTGACTTGTATGCATGTCTGACTGTATCATGTCTGATCCTGTATAATGTGCCGAGCTGTCTCAATGTGGACCTGTATCAATGCTCTGAGCTTGTGTCAATGTCCGAGCTGTATCAAATGTCTGGAAACCTGTGTCAATGTCTGACCTGTAATCAGATGTCACTCGCTGTATCAATGTCTGACTGTATCAATGTCTGACCTGTATCAATGTGCGAGCTGTATTCAATGTCCGAGCTGTGTGAATCTTCCGAGCTGTATCAATGTCTGACCTGTATCAATAGTCGCTGACTCTGTAATCAATGCCTGAGCTGTTGTCAATGTCTGAGCTGTATCAATGTCTGACTGCTATCAGCTGTCTGACCTGGTATCATGTCTGACCTTATCAGATGTCTGACTGTATCAATGTCGAGCTGTTTAAGATTCTGACTGTGGTCAAATGTCTGACCTGTAATCAATGTCTGACCTGTATCATGTCTGACCCTGTAACCATGTCTTTGAGTTGTATCAGTGCCTCGAGCTGGTATCAATATCTGACCTTATCAATGTCGAGGCTGTGTCAATGTCCGAGCTGTATCAATGTCTACTGTGTCAACGTCGTGCTATATCAAGTGTCCGAGCTGGTATCAGTGTCTGACCTGTGTGAATGTCTGATCTGTTCAGTGTCCGAGGCTGTATTAATATCTGACCTGTATCAATGCCCGCGCCGATGTCAAATTGGTGCCGAGGCTGTATCAGTGTCTCTGACCTGTGTGATGTCTGACCTGTATCCAGTGTCCGAACGCTGTATTAATATCTGACCTGTATCAATGTCCGAGCCGTGGTCAATGTCCGAGCTGTAAAATGTCCTGAACCTGTGCAATGTCTGACCTGTATCAATGTCTGACCTGTGATCAGATGTCCGTAGCTGTATGCAATGTCTGACCTGTGTCCAATGGTCCTGACCTGTATTCATGGTCCGAGCTGTAGTCAATATGCTGACGCTGTATCAATGTCAGCTGTGTCAATGTCCGAGCTGTATCATGTCTGACCTGTGTCAAATGTCTGACCTGTATCAATGTCGAGCTCTATCAATGTCTGACGCTGTAATCAATGCTGACCTGTATCATGTCTGACCTGTATCAATGTCTGAGTTGTATCAATATCCAACTGTATCAATGTCTGACCTGTATCATGCCGACCTGTATCAATGTCCGAGCTGTGCAATGTCCGAGTTTGTGTCAGTCGAGTTTGTCCATGCTGAGCTGTATCAATGTCTGACTGTATCAATGCTGAGCGGTATCATGTCCGACCTGTATCAATGTCTCGGCGGTAATCAATGTCCGACCTGTATCAATGTCTGAGCGGATTATCAATGTCTGAGCTGTATCAATGTCGAGCCCTGGTATCAAATGTCTGACTGTATCAAATATCTGCACCTTGTGTCAATGTTCGAGCTGTATCAATGTCGAGCGTATAATGGTGCGAGCTGTGTTAAAAAAATCAATGTCCGAGCTGTGGGTCAATGTCCGACTGTATTGCAATGTCTGACCTTGTGGTCAAGTGTCCGAGCCTGTAGTATGTCTGAACCTGTATCATGTCTGACCTGTATATGCTGAGGCTGTTCAATGTCCGAGTGTAGTCATGTCCGGCTGTAATCAAGTGTCGCGAGCTGTGTCAATGTCCGAGCGTATCAATGTCTGACCTGTTCAATGTCCGAGGCGTGTATCATGTCTGACCTGTACAGATGCCTGAAGCTGTTCAATGTCTGAGCTGTATCAATGCCCGAAGCCTCTTTTGTGGGGGGTGCCCAAAAAAAATTGGTTTTTTTCCCCCTGGGAAGCCCCCCTTTTGGTTTTTTTAATTCAATGGGGTGTTCTGGGGGGAACCCTTGTATCAAGTCTGACCTGTATCATGCCTGAGCTGGTGTGCAATGTGGTAGCTGTATCAATGCCCGAGGCTGTGTCAATGCCTGAAGCTGTGGTCAAGTGTCTGAGCTGTATCAATGCCCGAGCTGTAATCAATGTCTGACCTGTAGTCAATGTCTGAAGCCTGTATCAATGCCTGAGCTGTGTCCGAATGTTGAGCTGTATCGCATGCCGCGAGCTGTGTCAATGCCTGAGCTGTGTCAATGTCTGACCTGTATCATGCCCGAGGCTGTGTTTCCACTTCTGAGCTGTATCAATGTTCCGAGCTGTTTTCGATCCCGCTGGGGACTCTCAGAATGACATCTTTGCAATCAGTAACAGGGAATAAAAAGTCCGTGACATTGACATGACCTTTTTAACTTGACTCATTTCACGGTCATGACTTTTAACCTTGACACCATTTTAAGGTCATGACCTTTTTAACCTTGAACCCATCTTTTCGGTCATGACTTTTTTAAACCTTGACACCATTTTCAGGTCATGACCTTTTTAAACCTTGACCCATTTTTCAGGTCTGACTTTTTACTTTGACGGCCATTTTCATGGCGGTCATAGACTTTTAACCTTGACGTCATTTCAGGTCATGAACCTTTTCTAAACCTTGACCATTTTCAGGTCATACTTTTTATAGCTTGACCCATTTTCAGGTCATGACCCAATTAAAGAGATTTTTATACAATTTTTGTTGATGGTTTTTGTTGAGTGTCGATGGGTCAGGTCGATACATTTCCCTTTGCACTGGGATCACGAGCCCAGGTCGGTCAGGGTCCGATCACCAAGGTGAGAACGGGGAGGTCAGGGTTCTCTACCTTAGGACCATCACAGATCCTCCCTTGTTGTTATTATTATAATTTTAATGTATAAACAATAAACTACTGTGTAACAGAAGAATGAGTTTTGTGTAGGTTCCATCTTCGTAACGGACACGGAGGGAACGAATCGCTCGAGGAACTCGACTCGAGCTTCTCCTTCACAACAGGATGAAACACACAAATCATCCCATTGAAACGAAACTCTCAGGAACGCACATAGGAGTTCTGGTCCGGTGACGTCCACGTCGGGTCCGGACTCCCATTCCTCGGGTGAACCGACCATGCGGACCGCCGATTGGAGACCATGAGAACACAAAGAGAGCCTGAAGGAATTCTGGCAAAAGAAACCACGTGATCAGAAACGGCTCGATCACCGGTTTTCTTCTCATCGGCAGATTCGTGGCGTCCCAGTCAGCGCTGACCGATGAAAACAATGAGGGAAACTCATTAATCAGATGCGTGTTCCGAGAAAAAAAAACAACGTGTATTAAAATCTATAATGAGAGATCACATTTAAGCAACTCAGAAGCGAACCTGAATTAACATAATATTAAGTGAGATTAAGCCTCTGATACACCTGGTGGCAACAACACCGTCGTCTTACATCGTTCCGGTTTTGCCATCGAAACGATGCTTGGAATGTACGAGTCTGCAATCGTATTTCGTATGAATTCTGTCTCACTATTGCGTGACTGCACACGGCGAGACGAGACTAACACTAACTCGATAAAAAAAAAATCAAAATCCAATCGTGCTTTATCACACCGAAACGTTTAACATTCAAAGATAGAAATCAAAACCAACGGTGTTTTCCACCGCACAGCGTTTACATTGGCAAGATAGTGTTGTGTAGTACGGCTGCGTACATATGTTAATGAGGGGCTGATGACACCTTTTATTTTGCTTTAACATTTAAGGTAATTTTTCGTTTCTGCTTTGGATGACGTACTTCCTGTTGTCCACAGGAAGTTTTGGAAGCTCTTTCAACCAGAAGAAGGTAAAGTTCTTTTTGTGTGTTGTTTTGCGCATTTTTGTGTTGGTAATTCATGTCAGGGGGCTGGGTGATTGTACTTTCAAGCTGTAGTTGTGTTGATACAGTTTTAGCGGGTACTCATGGGTGCAAATTAAACATTTTTATCCACCGGCCAGCAGGGCCAGTGACTAGAAAAAGTACCGGCCCGCAGAATTCTACGGCCCGAGTAAAATAAAGACAAAAGTCACAAATTTGATATCAAACATTTTAATATACTCGCATGAGTGAGTTTGATGAGTGAGGTTGGTTGGATGAGTGAGTTTGATGAGTGAGTTTTGATGATGAGTGTTATGGTTATGATGGTAGGAGGTTTGAATGGCAGAGAGTGATGTGAGTTGTGATGAGATGAGATGAGTTGGTGGATGGATAGAGTTGGATGTGGATGGAGTGGATGAGTGAGTTGGATGATGGATGAGTGAGTTTGATGAGTCGGGTGGGGTGGGGGGATGATGCAGGGAGGAGGAGGTTGTGGGTGATGGGGGGGACCTTTTTGTGTGGGTGATGGGGGGAGGGCAGGGGGGTTGTGAGTAGTGCTGGGGGGGGGCATTTTTTGTGGGTGATGGGTGGTTGGTGGCTGTGCTGATGGCGATGGGGGGGGGGGGGGTGTGGGTGATGGACGATGGGTGGGGGGGGGGGGGTTTGTGGGTGATGGACAATGGTGGGGGAACTACTCGTCCACCCAACATCACATTAAACTCACTCATCACGAACGACTCAACCCATCAAACCACTCATTAACCCAACTACGCCATCAAACTCACTATTCACCAAACCATCAACCCATCAAACCTCACTCATCTCACCCACCCAGGATTGCACTCATTTAACCAACCTGTGGCAGTGTTTGGGCACAGATAACCAAAAAGTTAACTTCGATAACGATAATCCGAGAAGAAATACCCGGTAATGATAATACAAAGTTATCGGAAGTTAACGATAATCCGATAACGATAACTACTTTTTTAAAACAAAATTCAAAAAAATAAGGAAAAAGCTTCAAAACCACATAGAAAGGCTTATTTAGCTAAAGCCCAAGAATAAAATAAGCATTATGCGTCTTTTTAGAGTCTACTGAGTCGTCACACAAACACACACAGCACGTTTTAACCGGACGGAGTCACATGCATTGGGAGGTTAAACGGGACGGCTCAAGGACACAATGTGAATCCACAAACAAATTAATGTCCATTTCTTACCGAAAGAGCAACGGGAATAGGTCCGCGGAACGCTGCGCAGCACAGGAAGGTGCACCGTTAATTCAAAAATGGAGAGGCACGAACCTTACAACACACCGAGAACAGTTACAAACATGGCGCGACGGTTATATCCACGCCTCAACATGCATGTCCGATTGTCCGTGCTCTGCAAAACGGTTAGCCGTCCTTGTGTTTGAATTAACTGATCTGTACGGTTTCCCACCTTGACCGAACCCAGTACCTTCAGAGCCTAGCCGCATGGCTGAGGAAGTCGCCATTGCAAGGCTTCTTCTTCTTCTTCTTCTTCTTCTTCTCCTCCTCTTCTTCTTCCATTTTTCTTCACGCGGCGGCCTGATTCGCATTATCTTGTAAACAAGTAATCTATAATTATGTACGTTTTTTCTCCTCCTTGATAATTAGTTTCGGCGAAATGCGACCGGAAACGATAAAAATGTTATCGGAAAAAAATTAACGGACATTATCGGGACGAAAAAAATCGAGTTATCGGAAGTTACTGGTCCGATACGATAAATAGAAGTTAAATCCGATAATAGTCCGATAAAAAGTTAACTTCGATAATTATGTGTTATCGGATTATCACTTTGTGCGCAACACTGCAACCTGGGCATGAGAAAGCGTCCAAACGGCGCAAACCGCCAAATCTCGCGCAATCACGCGTGATTTGGAACGAGATGAAAACAGACAAAATGGCCGCCGCAGAATTACCGGTAATTTCTACGGATTTCTGCGGCCAAAAAGCAGTAGTTCTAGTTGAGAACCTAGTAGAGAGCTAGTACAAAATGTACAAAATAACAGGAATCACCGGTGATTCGCCCAGCCGGGCAGGTAAGGCAGTATTGTGGTACCCGCCCAGCACAAAAGTTAGGCGCCATCAGCGACCGTTAATTTGCACCCTGGTACTTCGTGTTCGTTTATTGAAAGGAGTCGAGGGAGGAGGGGGGTAGTGTTACGATTAGAGTTTAAGTCAGTTTTGGACTTTGGGAATATGGTGGTGCACGCCAAACCGGCACAAGGTCTTCTGTGATCCTCGACTCTGTGTACATCATAGCGTCAATGTGAGTGTGTACGGCGTGATGATTTAATTACTTTCACCGTCTAAATGAATAACACTTCACAGGTGTTTATAAAGTGATCTCACATTTCAGTTTGCAGAAGGACAGGAAAGTCAAAGTGCTAGCTGGCACTGAACAGTGTGCTGCGACTATACACGCTCATCTTGCTCTTTCGGTTTTACATCGACGAAAGGAAACCTTCCAACATGTCCACGTGAGTTATAGGGTCGCGTCACTTGTGGTTTACCGGACCGCATTTCGTGTGGTTGTTGGCGGTTTGTTCGGACCTTGGTACCACCATGGATCGTTATATATGTTGGACGTGGCGCATGAAGATCTCGAGTTTTTCGGGGTACATCGACAGAGTGCTTGAAGTGCTGTACAATGATCACGTGGTGTTGACTGAGGGATTCTCACGATTCATGTTTGCAGTATTCCGGATGAGAAGGATCCGTCGTGCGCAGAGAATCCACCTTGCTGGATGACGTCCCAGTCAGCGGTGGGTAGCTCAGAAGGTATCCGTAATTGCTATGCAGCATCTGCTGGAATCGGCTGTGCCACAAATGCAGTGCCCCTTCTGGTTGGGGCAGGAATTTGGGATTTGTTCAGGGTGCTGGCGATAACTTGCCAACTCCTTGCAAAGGACACCATGGGATCTTTAGTCTCCACCGATTCGTGTCGGCAGACTGGATGGGACGTCCAGTTTAACGTCCATACCGGGGACGGCACGTTACATTGATGAATCGCCCTGCTGTGAAACACTGGGATGACAGTTTATAGCTGGGGTCGGGATTGCGAACCTCTAGTCTAGACCATCCTGCCAACCTTTGGAGAAGAGTGGTAGGTGTGAATGTGTATTGTGTAGATTGGTACTTCAGGGTGCGCATTCTATACCTTTTGGTAGAGCAGTGCAATTGGAGGTGAAGCTTGGATTTTTTGAAGACCAATGAATGAGGTGCTCTCTCTCAATCATGTCTTCCTCTCATGCAGCACCAAAAGGACGACCAAGCCTGAGAGAGACAACTGGGTCTGCGGCGTGTGCACGTTCCATAGCACGGCACAGCACATGAAGTGCATTGCGTGTGATGCACGGAAAGGCACGTCACTGGTGAGCCGCACCGACTCCTACCTAATCACCATTCCCCACTACTTCACAGCAGACCCAAATAGCCCAGCTGACCCCAACACGTTTCTCTTTTAACCCCGTCCAGTTCGTACACGCACAGATGACCTCTCACTTCCATGCTCCTGAATGTCAGTGAAGATACTGCTCTTATTCTGCTTCCTCTTTTTCTGCATCATGACCTAAGTTAGCTCTCCATATCCTCATTGCTACTTAATCCCCATTTTTGATTCATGCCCCCCCCTTCCCCTCTCTGTTCACCCAAGCATTTCCAGGAAGAACTGGCACCTCGTCGAGGATCAGCTCCCTTTTACATTGGAAGAAAAATAAAAGGATAAAAGTCAGAGTGATGAAGGCTTCATCCAGCAGGAAAAGTAAGAAGACGATGGTGAGTACCTATATCCATGTCCCTCACATTCATGGTCTCCATACACCCTGTCATATGTCCCTTACATTATGGTCTCCGTCCTTTTATCTGATGGCCATGCTTGCTTCCTGCTCCGCAGGCCTATTATTCAGAATGTAGACCGGAGCAATCCACAGAGCCTTGCTGTGACCGTCAACAACGTTACCGTGATCGTCACCGAATTCATGGACAGATGTCCGACTTGACCGAATGACTCACCACCATGCTCCCTGAAGACCCTCCCAAGTGCTCTTGAAGCAGTGCACCATGGGTGCGTGACCAACTGACACGTGACCAACTCGGAGAGCGTTCGGGTTTAAGCGATGCTTCGGTCTCTCATTTTGTTTATTGCGACACATGAAGTCCAGTTTTGATGGTCTGTCATCCTAAGCAATCTTTAAATTCCTCAGGTCATGTCACCAATTTTTTGATGTTTTCTTGTGTGGTTTGGTTGTACACACCATTACGCAAAGCTTTCACTGAATGGGAATGAATGACCCAGATGACTGAGTGTTGACCAGCTCTGTGTGTAGCCCGACCTCATGTGAACGAAAACGGCAGGTGCAATGCATTTGGGGTAACATGATGCAAGGCTACTACATTTACGGTTAAGTGATCAAATCCTGTATTTAGATGACTTTCAAGGAATTTGGGATCAAACGGAACATTGAGATTAGTTTTGAAAAGTTAAAAAAAATACTGTCTCTGCCCTCTGGGATTCATTCATTCACTCGAATGGTGGCTTCGTTCTCACGTCTTCCCTTTCACGAACGGCAAGTGCGTTGTGTGCAACGGTGGGTGTATTGTGCCGTCCGCCGCGCTTTGTGTGCAATTTTTTCAATTTCTTTCCAATAAATAGATTTGCAAATGAGAGTCAATTGTGATACTGAGAGGAAACCTTTCGATGGGATCCATAAGGGGCTCAGATTCGCCGATTGGTCATGCACAGTCGCATTTTGTAGCTGTTCAGGTATTCCGTATCAGTGAGGGAATGAAAGCCTCACTTCAGGGCTTACCCCCATTACCCAAAACCCCTCTCCCACATCTTCCCTCCTGTGCATCATTCTCACTTTGGAACTTACCCCCACTCCACGAAAACCCTCCACATCTCGTCATTCACATGCACTGTACCCACCTTACACAGTCGCACCAGCAGCTGTGCCTGGGCTCTGTGTCCTTTTCTCCTGACAAGGTGGAGCGCTCTGTAAAAACCTCGACTCAGATTCTGCAAACCGTTCCAGACGGCATCAGCCCCACGTGTGCTAAAAACCTGCTCTGCTGCTCTTGCTCTGTTCTATTCACCTCTCATTTGCTCAAGGTCATCTGCCATCTGCTTGGAAATCAGCAAACATTACCGCCCTGTATAGAAATGTGCAAAAACAGATCCCTGCAACTACAGACCAATTCAGCCTTCTCCAATCATCAGCAAGGTTATGGATTCCATCATCGCTTCAGACATTAAATCCTTCCTCTTCCCCCAATGGATTGATTCCGATAATCAATTTATATTCAGACCAAGGCACTCTAATCTGGATATGCTGCTTCTGCTCTCAAGCATGGATTATGCCTGGTGTTGGCTTAATGGTTTGGGTGGTGGGCTTTGGTCCGAGGGTCCTGAGTTCAAAATCCCGCTCAGCTGTTGAATTTAATATCCTGGTGGGGTTAACTCGGCCTGTCATCCTTCGAGGTCAGCAAGCAATGCTGGTATACTGTGTCGGAGTGGCAACCTATCCAGGATTGTGCCCAATAGCCAAGGAGACTGCTTAAGCAGCACCAACGCTCTGCACAGAGTATGGTCCCCAATCTCCAAACAATGGAGACTCAATGCCAGACATGAAATCAGAGCCATCTCCCTCGACAATATCAACGGCATTCGACCTCGAGACACCTATACATTTTCGGAAACGTTATAACATGGAGAATCCGAAAATCAATGTTTACATTTACGGACATACCGCCGTGGCGACCATTTTGGATTTTCAACAATGGCGGCCATGCAGGTATGTCCGCAAATGTAAACATGTATTTTAGATTCCCCATGTCATAACGTTTTTCGAAATGTATAGGTTTGCTAATCTACCAAGATTTTGAACGAAAATTAATTTACTGACATAGTGAACCTGACTAACCCGATCCGCTCAAAATAAAATCAAAGCAAATTTGGAATTTGCGAGCGACGTTTTTTTTTTTTTTTTTTTTTTGCGCCTCTCCGTAACAATGTTCGAGGTGCGAACGACACCAGATATTGTTGAATCGGTGTCCTGCAAATCTATTGAGGTGGAGGGATTCTTCATCCACTCCTGACACCCATGTGTTAAGGTTCAGCGGTGGCGGGGAATTCGAATGCCACCAAGTCGGCTCAATCGTAGCCAGTTTGGGTTTTCGCACCCTTCTCTCGACAGCCAAATGTTGAATATTGCGTCACTTAACCACCGCGTCTCCAGGGTTATAATGCGGCTGGTTCCGCACCAGGCCCTCGGGTGACGCGCCTCGAATCGCGATACCAACGCACCCCTGGACCTTACCAGTTGGGGGAATAAGACCCCGTTACAGACTGGTTTGTCAGAGACCGAGCGAATCTGCCAGTCTGTAACCATTTTGGTTTTATATCCAAATCGAGCAGATTCGTTCCTCGCAAGGCACAAATTAATTTTCAAAGCTGCAACTCATACGAATCAGCCAGATTTATTGGGGACACATCAGGGAACATGACACAAGCAAAGCATTCACGAAAATGTTATAATTAACTATAACCGTTCTTAACTAGGGAGCTAGGGATTACAGGTTTCGAAGGGGACCTAACGAGATAAGCCTTAGACAACATGCAGACAAGACATGGACAGCATGCAGACAAAGACAGTGTACTTGGTGATGCTTCATGGACGAGAGGAAAAGTGTCAAAGCCCGAATGCGGCTCGTGACAGCCGATGTCAATGGATTCGAGCACCCAGGAGGTCCTATATCATGTGTTAACATTTGAGAGAGCTGCGACTTAAAATAACAAATTTATTTGGAAAAAGCAAATGATTTTACATGGCCTGTCATAATGAATGATTTTGCCCACTTACAACAGGCTGCCAATTGGTGAAAGAAAGGGTGTAGGAAGCGGAACATTTTGCATGAAAGTCCAAATGGAGGGGTAGTTCAAAGTATGAAGGCCTTAAGGATTGGTCTTTAATTTGGAAATGGGCTCCTGGCATGGATGTTCAAAAATGATGGTATTCCAGACCCCTAAAATTGACACATTTTCCTTATATCTTGAGAAATATAGCTGATAAAGAATGAGTGAACATTTTCTAGGTTCAGAAGGAGGTCCTAATATCATGTGTTAACATTTGAGATAGCTGCTACTTAAATAACAAATTTATTTGAAAAAGCAAATGATTTTACCACGGCCTGGTCATATGAATGATTTGCCCACTTACAACAGGCTGCCAATTGGTGAAAGAAAGGGTGTAGAAGAACTGAAATTTTGCTTGCCAGTCCAAATGGAGGGGTAGTTCAAAAATGTATGGAGGCCTTAAGGATTGGTCTTTTAATTTGGAATATGGGCCTCCTGGCATGGATGAGCTTCGACACGATAACATTGTGCATAGTGATAGGTGTGTGAAGGTTCGTGTTCATCGGAAAGATAGATGCGTTTTTCCATCCAAGATGGCCACCGCCAACCATGTGACTTGCGACGTCATCGTTTTTATTACGGATGCAGACATGATACAAGATGATAGTTGGTGTAGGAAGCTTACATCAGAAGGTGTAGGTGTAGGAAGCTACATCATCAAAAAAGAAAATCCTCGTTGTCTCTTTGCTGATAACTCCACCCTCTGCGGCACATCCGTAATCCCTCAGACCAACAAGCAGCAGCTTCTTCACTCACGCAGCAGCAGCTACCAAAATCACCAATCACTGCTGACCTTCACTCTTTCATCTCTTTTTGTCCCGCCTTTGGAATAAACTCCCACACTCTCTTCAATCCCATTGTTCTCTCCAGGCCTTCAAAACAGCCGTTTACCACATCTCAAATCTTCCTCCATCCAAACCTCGATTTTTCTTCCCTCGCAAATCCACCCCAAACACACCTCCTTCAAATTCCCTGTCTTCCTTCCTGAAAGTTCCCTGTGGTGTCAGACCTGAATGTCCCTGTTATGTCCATCTTGTGTACCTCATGTTCCCACACCCATCCCCTCTCTCCTCAGATCTCCTCATGTTCCCATTCCACACTATTTTGTCCTTCCCTCTCCCACCCTCTTTTCTCCTGCTCCCCTTGTTGAACATTCTGTGTGTTCGCTCTCACACAAGCCTCGTCAATCGACACAAAAAAAACTAAGAAATGGCTCCATGTTTGTTTCAAAAGACTGAATGCCTAAACGAGGTGTTTGCATCTAAATCTTGCGCCCTAAACCCATCGCTTTCTGTCCCCACCTGGTCCTTTACATGACCTCTGGACCTTTGACCTGCATCGCCCCTACTCCACTCCAAAGCGCGGGGATGCCAGACGGGAGAAACAGCGGGAAACCTGCGCGTCCTCGCAGTTCCCTCTGCGGAGATCGTGACCGCACGGAGCCTGTTGAATGGCGAGTGGCGAAGATGCAGCAGCGTAGATGGTGGAGGTGGCGTGGTTGCAGTGTGGTTGGCGCTGTGGTGGGGATGGTGTGGTTTGTGGTTGACATGTGGTTGGTTCGAAAATAAAGAGGAAGAGAAAAACGACTGACTCAAAGGATCGGCAGCCCGAATGAATCACATAATTCCCTTCTAAACAACGGGTTGGGGCTAACTATACATGTACTTCAGAAATACCTCCCTACGGACCCTGAATGGTGGTTGCGAATTTTCCACAGCCGTAACACTACCCCTCCCTTTTTACAGACTCGTCCCGAGTCGTCAAAATTCTCAGTGTGCCATCATAGTGTAGTTCTCCCGTACGTTTTACCTACGGATCCCTGAGTGCGACATTCATGTATTCGTGTCCCCAAAATAAATAATCTAGAGGCCTGAGGTGAGTATAACTAAACAACCACTCACGT
>JAXMNL010001589.1:7399-18332 GCA_035128595.1 Eptatretus atami
CAAACCACCTCGGGGAGGCTGCAAATCACCGGTCATGCTCCTCATGTGACCTTCCACGTGCATCTTAGTCTATGCTCTGGACCTTCTCCGAGCCCGTGTGCCGAGGCTGTGTGAACTATGAGCTTTTTACGTATTTTATCATCCTTAACACAAAATATGCAACTTTTGGGAGAAATCTTTGCTTCCACATCACCATCACAGAAATAGTCAATCACGGAATACCGGAAAAAATATTGATAAAAACTCCTGTATGTCACCAACAAATCGAAGAAGGTATTTACAATGTTTAAATAGCGTACATGATTTAGAAAGCCTGATGCATTCGGCGTCTCAGCCAAACATAGACCTGAACCATGAAACTTATGAGTTCAAGATGTAACAGGAAGTAAGCTACAGTGGGATGTAACTTTTTAAACCCCTCAGCATCCGGCCCGCAGAGCAATCGTGTTTTTTTATTGCCCTCGTGGCTGGTTGAAAGCAATGCCAATTGGTTGTTATTTTTTCATCTAATCGGATTGCTTTGGAAATGCTGTGCCGAGTCAGTGATCTCTACCGCGTATGAAGGTGATTAACAGTGTGAAAGCGATAACGGTTTGGAAAGCGATAATAATGTGAAAGCGCTAACGGATGAAAGCGATAATGGTTTGAAAGCCATAACGGTTTGAAAAGCTTACGGGGAAAAAAGCGATACCAGTATGAAAGCGAGACCGTTTGGTAGTGATTACCGGAATGAAGCGTAATACCGGTGCAGGGTCACGCGATAGTCACACCGGTACAGTGATGGCGATGGATTTGTCCTATGTCAGTTACCAATACTGATTCTCACCTTCAAACAAAATATTTTAATAACAAGTTGAAGTTGTGAAGTAAAAGAAAGCTTCTGTGTGCGGAATACTTTGAAAAAGTTACCTGTGTCAATGATGTGTACGTCACATATGAAAACATAATGGACATTGACCATTGCGTATTTTTGGAACTTTTTAAAAAATTAGTTGTGTTAATTTTTTTTAAATTTAAATATTGATATTCGTATATACCACTGGTATATCGAGTATAGAAAAAAATCGATATCGACGAAGCTCCTATTGCTTTCTCAACTAAACTACACACAATTTCAATGAAACTTGAACAAAACTATCCTCCCAGGATTTACAAAGTTTGTACGACATTCAAAAAACGGGGTCGAAGGGGGTCTCGGTGGGGTGGGGGGTTCTGATGATGCATTTTTGTTACTGTCCAGTTATTTTTGTGTTTCGTTTTTTCAGAAGAAATGAAAATCTTCTTTTACCAACCTGCCCGTTTGAACAGAAGATATTTCAATCAGAAATGCCTTCTTTCAGGACAATGACAAATCGAGCAGCGTCTCTTTCAACAACCACAAAGTTGTTTTAAGGTGATCAAGCACATCCAAGGAAACGAGAAACTCCACAATGTTCGTGTTGAAACGCATTACTATTCATCAAATTTACATCGTCATCAAAATATCATTCGGGAAACCCACATGTTCTGTGTGTAACAAGGCATTTGGTGATTCATCAACTTTACTAAACATAAACAATACATTCTGGGGAAACCCTACCAGTGTTCTCTTGTACAAAGGATTTGATTCATCAACTTTACAAAACATGAACGAATACATTCGGGGGATAAACCCTCACAAGTGTTCTGTGTGCTCAAGTTCTTTATTCATCATTTAAATTATCATCAAAGAAACACATTCGGGAAAACCCCACAAGTGTTCTTGTTTGCAACAAAACATTTTTTTCTCATCAAATTTACATAACATGAACGAATACATTCGGGGTGTAAACCTACAAGTGTTCTGTTTGTAACAAGGTGTTTAATCATCATCAAATTTACATAACATGAACGAATACATTGGGTGTAAACCCTACAAGTGTTCTGTTTGTAAAAGGCTTTAATCAATCATCAATTTACATACATGAACGAATACATTCCGGGATAAACCCCACAAGTGTTCTGTTGTGAACAAGCATTTTCTCATCAAATTTACATAACATGAACGAATCATGGGGATAAACCCTACAAGTGTTCTGTTGTAACAAGGCGTTTAATCAATTATCAACTTTACAACATGAACGAATACATTCTGGGGATAAACCCTACAAGTGTTTGTTTGACAAAGCATTTTTTCATCATCAAATTTACATAACATGAACGAAACATCGGGGGTAAACCCTACAAGTGTTCTGTTTGTAACAAGGCGTTTATATCATCAACTTTACATAACATGAACGAATACATTCTGGGATAAACCTACAAGTGTTCTGTTTGTAACAGGTTTTTATCATCATCAAATTTACATACATGAACGAATACATTCCGGGGAAAACCCTACAAGTGTTCTGTTGTAACAAGGGTTTATCGATCATCAATTTACATACATGAACGAATACATTCGGGGATAAACCCTACAAGTGTTCTGTTTGTAACAAGGTGTTTAATCATCATCAAATTACATAACATGAACGAATACATCGGGGATAAACCCTACAAGTTTCGTTTTGTACAAGGCATTTATTTCTTCATCAATTTTCTCCATCAAAAAATACACACGAAGATACAACAGAGGTGCGAGGACCCAGGACTTCGGTGTGAATACCGTGTTATCAGGGAAATAACAAAATACCGGGATTTGGAAAATGAAGTCAAAATAACCTGGAAGTTGAAGAGTGTCGACATTGTGTCAGTGACAGCTGCAACTGGAGTGATGAAGAAGAACCTCTGTTAGATCTTCAAAAATATCTCTGGGAATGAATATTACTCAAACTAACTACAGTTGGAGACTGCTGGGGTTCAGTGACATCCTGAAAATATCCATCGGAACAAAACTCTGAGAACAAGAAAACTTCACAACTTGCTCAAACAAACATGACCCTTTACCAAAATGGAGGATGGACACACACACACACACACACACACACACACACACACACACCACACACACACACACACACAACACACACACACCACACACACACACACCACACACACAATCACATGATAAGTATAGATTTTAAACTTGAACTGGAATCTTATTTGTTTCTTAAACTTTGGGATATCTTTATCCCATTTCTGTGTTTGTTCTTTCTCTTGTTGAAGTTCTTCACATCACCTGTCAGGGTTTATTATTTGCACGTCCTTATGATCAGGTGTACAGGGGCGAACCATTAAATTGTTTGTTTTTCCCAATCGTTTCAGCCTTCATCTTTGAGAACTTTCCCATTATTTATTTTACCAAGTTACACTACTGCACACAGGTGCATCCTTGGAGATGAGTTACAGCAACATACTGTAGTTGCGAAGGAGAAAATGCCCTCACATCAGGGAAAAACTCAAGGAACCTCGTGAATACAGGGGCTGTGTTTATTTATATAAAAAAACCATTGATAAACAAGAAAAGAGCAATCAGAGATGCAGACCCACGTCCAGACTGTTTTGTGTGATGTTAGTGTGCTTTTATGTTGTGTATTTTGTGTGACGTTTTGTGTACTGGTGTGTTACATAATGAATAAGAGACATAATTAGAACTGCCCTTTTATACTGCTGGCAGTGATGACCAGGTTCCAAGAAGTCCTGCTTGATGTAGCCCCACTTTGATCGGACACTTGACCCTGACCCATGAAGTGTTTTTTTTCATTATTTATTATGAATTACTAGTGCGCACCCGAGGTGCGTGCCAGTATGTGCAGCTTTCGTTCCTTCGCTCTCGTAAACGACGACCGGATTGGGCATTGTTTCAATTAGATCGGACCAACCGTATCATAAATGGCCATAACTGGGAAACACCTGGGAACATACTCAGGTCCCCAGCGTCAATTGTGACGTCATATCAACGAAGAAGAAGAATTGTTGATGCCCTCTCTCTCGCCTCCTCTCTTGCCCCCCTCTCTCCCCCCTAGTCTCGCCCGTCCTCACTCCCCCCTCCCTCTCGCCCCTCTCTCTCGCCTCTCCTCTCTCCCCCCTCCTCTCCCGCCCCTCTCTCTCGCCCCCACTCTCACCCCCCTCTCACACCCCTCTCCCGTCCACGCTCTCTCGCCACCTCCTCTCTCCCCTCTCTTGAATTGCGACGCCCCTCTCTCTTCTCCCCCCCTCTCTCGCCCCCCTCTCTCCCCCTCTCTCCCACCTCTCTCTCTGCCCCTCCTCTCTCGCCCCCCCTCTCTCCCTCCCCTCTCTCGCCCCCCTTGTCGATTGTGACGTCATACAAACGAAGAGAGAAGAATTGTGATGTCAATCGTGCAAAAAAAACAATAAATAAATCAACATTAATTGTGACGTCATTCGTGATGTCATAGCACCGTGTCCTGTCATTGGTGACAGACGTTATTGGTCGTTATGTGTTGACAGACATTGGTCATTGTATCACGTTATTTTTTTATACTGCAATTATTGTGCTATATATTATTATTAATATGCTGTTATCATTATTCTGAGATATCTTTGGGAAAAATGGGATTACATGTACAGACATGTTTCATCATGTGAAGGATTACATGTACAGACATGTTTCCATCATGTGAAGGATTACATGTGCAGACATGTTTCCATCATGTGAAGCATACAGGTACATACATGTTTTCATAATGTGAAGCATTACATGTACAGACATGTTTCCATCATGTGAAGGATTACATGTGCAGACATGTTTCCATCATGTGAAGGATTACATGTGCAGACATGTTTCCATCATGTGAAGGATTACATGTACAGACAGGTTTTAATCATGTGAAGGATTACATGTACAGACAGGTTTTAATCATGTGAAGGTTACATGTGCAGACGTTTCCATCATGTGAAGGATACATGTACAGACACGTTTCCATCATGTGAAGGATTACATGTACATTACATGTTTTCATACATGTACATACATGTTTTCCCCGCTACCGTGACCCTCCTCCAATACGGCTGGCCACCACGAGACCCGAAACGCCCCGTCCAATCCGGAGGCGAGTCTCAGAGAGCGGATTCCCCCCCCCACACCCGCGCGGGAGGGAGAAGAGAATCGTGTGCGGGAGACAAGGTTTGGGGTCGGATACCCCCTGTGTTCTGGCCTGCTGGGCGCTCCTTGTCGTGGTCGTCGGTTTTCGGCCCTGGTCTCTCCTGGCAGTTGGTGCGAAGCTGACCGTGCGGGTTCGAGTCCCACTGTGGTGGTTTGTGTTGGAGCGTGGCGGGCTGGTGGTCGGAGCTCCGACTTCCCCGCCAATAATCCCGGGCTCCACAGGGGAGGTCGCAAGCCGCACACGCGGCCAGGTACACCACGGAACTCTGTCCCCCAGCTGAACTATCCTCCTCGCTGGAGGACCGAATAAAGACCCGGTGGGGTCCATTTCTTTTTGGATGTGTGTGTGTGTGTGTGTCTGTGGCCCAGTCTTTAAAGAGAAAGGTATAAGTGCCTTGCATCATTGTACATTTGATTATATTCGGTGTAACTCTGCTCTTTGTCTCCCTCTCCCCATTATAAATATACCCGTGTTAAATGTACCAGCTCGTTGCCTGTCGTTTCTATCATTGACCCAGCACGTGCGGCTTGAGAAATAGGGAGGCCGTTTGTGCCGTAATTTGTTAATTTGGTCGCAGGCTTTGGTATTCCCCTCGGTTACGCCGGATCGAGTCGGTAACAGCGACTCGGTTCGGACAAAGTCGGCCGGGGTGTGGTTCCCCATTAGTTCGACCGTGGTACTTAGGTAAATTGGAATTAGACAATTAACCCTACCCCACGCCGTCGAAATATTGGCGTCCACGGTCCACAGGGACCCGTGACCTTCGGAGTTATCCGAAGGTTACGACCTTCAATTCCGTGTTCGGTGGGAGACGGCCCAACTGCTCCATCTAGCGGTCGTCCTCGCCACCGAACCGGCACCAACAATATTTCCCGATTGAAAATCACTATGATGCTCGAAATAGATGTGAAACGTTATAAAGAACGGAAACCCACGTTTGTATCGTTTCGGATTGTTGTCCAGCCCAGATTAGCTGTCTGAGTTCAACGCCTGGCCTTGTGGTGCTTTTTGTGGCCTCTCGACATAAACTACATGATAAAGTAAATGACACCTGCTCGTCCAACGTCTCATTCAAAATAAATGGGCATCAATATGGAGTTGGTCCCCTTGATGCTTTTACGGCCTCCACTCTCTGGAAGGCTTTCCATCAAGTGTTGGAACATTGCTGCGGGGATTTGCTTCCATTCAGCCACAAGAGCATTCGTGAGGTCGGACATTGATGTTGGGCGATCGGTCTGGCTCACAGTCGGCTTTCAATTCATCCCAAACGTGCTCGATGGGTTGAGGTCAGGGGTCTGTGCAGGCCAGGCAAGTTCTTCCACACCGATGTCGACAAACCATTTCTGTATGGACTCGCTTTGTGCATGTGGGGCATTGTCATACTGAAATAGGATACATGTCATACTGTCTACTGAAAACATTGTCATACTTCCCTTCTGGAAGCACAGAATCGTCTAGAATGTCGAATGCTGACCTACGGAGGTTATAAGCCACAGGGATGTCCGAACAGCTCCATACAGACGCAGGAAAAGGTCCTGGGGCCCTGGCCGTGCAAAGGTTGGGGGGGGGGGACACGTTCTTTACTATCCACTGAGTCTTCCCGATCCTGAGCGATGGAAGTGTTGAGTTTTCACCTTTTGATAAATGTTGTACCGTGGTAGTCGTAGCCAGTCGTCGGATGGTTTACTCGGTTAACCCATTTTCAGGGTTAACTGGGCATGTGGTGGGAGTTTGTTGATTTACCTGTAAAAATGCATGGTTACCTTTCTCCCTGGGACCGAAGAAAGCACACTTTCCAGACTTAAAATAATAATTAAAGAAACCAAGTGAAAATGACCGCGATGTGGTCACAACCTGGGACGCAAAACACAAACCCAGGCAGTGTGTAATCAGCAGAGACCTCCAGGCCTTATGTGTTCGGCCCACCAGAAAACCAAGATGGCGGCCATATAATATCGGCTTGGTGTCATGTGGTTGTTGTCAAGGACAGAGTGGTGTTGTTGTCAAGGACAGACGTGGGTGCGGTCCGGCAGCTCTGATCAATGGGTGCACATTCCAAATATCGACCACTATTCCACCACCAAACCCAACAACACAACAAGTCACAAGTAAAAACATTTTCTCATCAATGTGTTTCAAACGTCCTGAATCCTCTCCCCACGTGACCCGACAGCGAAACTTTCTTTGTTGGCTGAAAGAGAGCTGGTTTGTTTTTTGTCTCCCGGTCATCGACGTTTATATTTGAAGTCCCAGTTGTTCACCTTTTCACAGTGATCTGGTGCTCGATGAGCTTGGATGGATATCTCAACTGTTTGGATCTTATTGTGTTTTTTTTTTAAGGTGGAAGTTTTTTTAAGTGGATAAAGGTCCAAACTTCCTTTCAACAGGAGAGTAACTCTGAACCAGAGTCAGAGATAAAGGAAGAGGTGGAGAATTCATCAACTAAGGTGATTGGACAGGGAGGACTTTCTTTAATTGGAATGAAAAAGTTTTAATGGAGGTTCGTGGGGGTGGGAGTTGTGATGAGGGAGGGGGTGTGGGTGATGGGGGTCTGGGGGAGGGGTGATGGGGTGAGTGGGTCTGGGGGAGGGGTGTTGTGGGGTGATGGTGGGTCGGGAGGGGTGTGTGTGCGGGTGATGGTGGGTCTGGGTGGAGGGGTGGGGTGATAGTGGGTCTGGGGGAGGGGTGTGGGTGATAGTGGGTCTGTGGGAGGGGTGTGTGGGGTTGTTGTGGATTTTTCACCTTGAACCTCGTAGTGATCGTTGCAGAATTCTTCTGGTTGATTGTGGAATCTTATTTAACTTGCAGGGATTTAACGTCTAGCCGATTCCGTTTTAATGTATCCCTCGTACACTTCACACAATGAACAAACACAACCCCCATTTGTTGCAATATTATTATTCTATTTTTATCTTACTTTTTAGTTAACCATTGAACCAAACCGATTAATTCACTTTCCACAGCTTAAGTACATTACATCAGAGAGTTTATTATTACTTGGTACTGGTCAGTCCCAAGGAGTACAAGCCACTGAGATGCCATACTCCGCACTCAAAACAATTTTACATTTCAAGCATTTTATACTTTCATGGGAGAGTGGTGGGGGCTGCCAATTCAAACTGCATACGTGTCTTCCAGGTGAGAAGTACACGACGTACATTTCAAGGCAAAGGTTCGCTGTTATCAGCCCAGTCACACCGCTCCAGAACAAGACATTTTATCAACATTTAGGGAAAAAGCTCTTGGCTAAAAAGACAGCCAATTCGACTTATAGCATAAAATTTAAATTTCTAAAACCCCATTGTTACAATTTAAATACATTAATATAATTTTTCCCCACGGGTGATGGTGGTCTGGGAGGGGTGATGTGTGGTGATGGTGGATCTGGGGGAGGGGTGTGTGGTGATGGTGGGTCTGTGGGAGGGGTGTGTGGGGTGATGGTGGGTCTGGGGGAGGGGTGTGTGGGGTGATGGTGGTCTGGGGAGGGGTTGTGGGGTGATGGTGGGTCTGGGGAGGGTGTGTGTGGGTGATGGTGGGTCTGGGGAGGGTGTCGGGTGATAGTGGGTCTGGGGGAGGGTGTGTGGGGTGATGTGGGTCTGGGGGAGGGTTGGTTGGGGGTGATGGTGGGTCTGGGGAGGGGTGTGTGGGGGTGATGGTGGGTCTGGGGGAGGGTGTGTGGTGATGGTGGGTCTGGGGAGGGTGTGTGGGGTGATGGTGGGTCTGGGGAGGGTATAGGGGTGAATGGGGGTTCTGGGAACGGGTACTTTTACCCACTTTTCCCGTTGTGGTAGAAAAACTCAGCCCAGACGAGTTTTCCGTTCAGTTGAATTCATTAATTGTTTTAATGTTCGCCTGGGAAAAGAGATTCCGGATAAAAGTCGCTCCGAATCCAAACATCCAGTCCGGTTTTTGTACTCCCCGCTGTTTTGTGCCACGTGATCCTCGTCACACTCACCTCTTCCGCCATTTTGGCGACAATCCGGTAAAGTTTGTTTGCTTCACCTTCCTCTGTTGGCCCCTGATCGGACGAACCCTCAAAGTAGGGGAATGGGGACGAGAGAACGGAATGTTGGTGGTTCGTTCCCTGAGACCTAATAACGGGGTTTAGGCCCCTTCCGCACTCGAGGAGGGAGGGATGAGCGAGTACCCATTTCGTTTGGGAGGTCGGGCTCAGGTCGCGAGTACATCGCCAGATCAAAGGAAATCGGTCCTTGGAGGGAGCTGTGATGGAGTGGAGGGGGACACGGGGAACCCCTGAATCCGGGTCCTCCATTTGAATAACCAGCATGTACATGGACACGTTCTGACCGCAGCACAATTCCTCACTGTTAGGATCAACAAAGTCGGCCCGGTAGAGAGAGGGATCGGAGGGGGGGGGGGGGGGTTGGTGAGCTGGGGACGGGATATCACCGCGGTATGACGTCATCACCTGTCTGGGAAATCCGTGCTCCTCCTCCTCTTCACACATCGTTGTTCCCTCCACCCCCCAGGTTGGACGGACGTTATGTTTCATCCATGTTTGTTTATCGTTGAACAGGATATGTTAAGAAGTTTGGATGGATTCGACGGAGTTTGGTGAACAGGTTCGGTGTGTGACAAGGACAAATTGATTCGATTTTGGTGAAGATCTGATCCGAATCGGATCCGGGAATGTTTTTAATACCGTAAGTAATTCTTCACCATGGAGAGACGAGGACCAAAAACGATGTACATCATGATATTTCAATAAGTTGTGGATGAGTTATGTTGAAGATCGGTGGATGAGTTGGTTCGTGACAACAACAAGACGATTCGATTCTGGTTCAAGTCCGGATACAGATCCGTCCTATCAGTGGCAGACAAAATGTACGTTCCACCTGGGGACAGGTAGTTCTCTACCGAGTTTTGCCAGGTGTCGCTCTGTGAGTGATTTTAAATATATTGATCATTCTGTCTGTTTGATTGTTATCACCTGCAGGTCACAAATTCTAAACGCATCGTCATGGACTTTACCAAGTTGTAGAGGTAGTCTCATCTGAGAACCCAATTGATTTTGAGGTCAAAGGTCATCTTGAGGTCAAGTTTCTAAAATCGTCATTTTTCATCCGTTGACTGATATTTGAACAAGATTTGCATATTGCGTCACTGAATTGGGAAACTATTTTTGAGGTCAACAGGTCAAAGTTCAACTGAGGTCAAACTTCTAAATCATCAATTTCAATCTGAAAAATAATCAATTTTCTCCGATTGACCCGAGCTTTGATTAAGATTGTCAATTTTAATCCTAATGAAATGGACAATTGGATGTATCCATGGCAACCTTTGGAGAGGGATGGATTTTGCAAGTATCGTGCTCTGCACGACGTCTTATTCTGTTTGTTTCTGGCTGGTTGTTTGTTTGTCCACACAGAATGACATGTTCGAGCACATCAATGTAATAATCATGTTGTATTTGAATGCATTTCCCATGAAAGAGATATCACAATACATTGTGCTTTATGATATAAACTTTTTCTTTTTCCAGTTAATTATCAATCAAGTTTAATTGGCAACATTTTTTATGTACAAAATAATTTTTAAATACAAGTTGAAGTGGGGATAAGTAAAATAACCGTTCTCATCATGCCCAGTCGGAATACTTTGAAAAATTACCGTGCGTCAATGATGTGTATTTCATGTATGAATAGATAATGGATCATTGGACCATTGCGTATTTTTGGAGCTTACTTTTTTAAAATGAGTTACTTAATTATAATTATTTCTTTTAATAATATCGATATACTGGTATATACCACGATGACCCCAAGAGTACATCGATATAGAAAAAAATGGATACCGACAGAGCCTATTTGCTTTGTTCTCCCGCAACTACCAAGACACATAATTTCAATGAAACTTGAACCAGCACATTTCCTCAGACTTGTGTGAAT
>JAXMNL010001593.1:1924-18301 GCA_035128595.1 Eptatretus atami
GAGAATATTGATTTGTCCTTCTCGGGGGGTCTGATTGAATTGGGTGCGGTGACGTGTGTGATTGTGACAATATCTTGATTCAATCATGTTGAAGTTTATATTATTTTATAATGATGTTTTTTTTTTTGCAGATCATGTTGTGAAAGTGAAGATCAAGTCTGAGATCGTGGATGAATCGAAAAAGGAAAGAGTGTGTAGGGTGTTGAAGAGTGATGTGAGTAGTGTGTATTTGTGTGTGTGTGTGTGGCTGTGTGTGTTTGTGTGTTTTGTGTGCTGGATTTGTTGTGTGTGTGTTCGTAGTGTGTTGTGTTGTTTTATGGTGTTGTTTGTGTGTGTGTGTTTTGTGTGATTGGCGCATGACGTTAAACCAGCCCCATGGGTTGGAGAGATCTATTAAATTGATGTGACCAAAGTACAAACATCGTCGACTTGACTAGAATGCCCGTTCAACTCGGAAAATATAAACTTTCTCCCACAATTAAAATGTAAAAATGTTTACGGGAAGGTTTGACCAAACTTTGTTACTGTACCTAAGGCCCTGCATGGGCGAGCTAGTCGAGTCCCTTTACCTCTGTGACTATCTATAACAAACTATAACTAGGCATGTGCCAGGCAGTAATATCACAAGCTATCCACAGAACCTCTATACAAGAAAGTGCATACCACACAATGTACATGAAATCAAAAAAACTGTGTGGTAGACATTAGCGTTGAGTTAATATGTTTTGGCTCCTCACAAAGCGAAATATTTGTTGAACCTATTGCGACTCAGTTCGAGTGGGGTCAGATAATAATGTAGGTCTCGTCCCTCAGGGTCTCTGGTGTTCACAGGTATTGTCCAGATGTGCACCACTGCCTGGTGTTCGACACATAGAACTGTTAACATGGCGAGGGCCTTGGAGTAGGTCCTGATTCGAAAGCTCCCTTCGAAAGCCGTTGAAAAATAACAAGGTGGGATGACTCAGCCTGCATCCTCAGGTCGGGAATAAGTGGCAACACTATTAGTATGGCGGATGAATTGAAATCCATTTCCAAAGGCGTAATGGCATGTGCGATCGTAGTGGCGACCCCTCACCAAATGGAAGACTGGTCCCACTCGAGCAAGCCTTTATGTGCATCACGGCATGAAGCAGCCTCAGTCGGAAGGCAGTTGAGTACGAGTGGTACAGACGACACCTCACTAGTCTCTCTCCTCTCTCTCTCTGCTCTCTCGGAAGTGACATCCGTCTCTCTTCTCTTATCACAGTAGTTTCTCTCCGCGCACCTCAATTATTAGCATCTTCCTCTCTCTCTCTCTCTCTCGTTCTCTCTCTCTCTGCATCAATATCCGTCTCCTCGTCCTCACACACACAACACACACCCTACACATCGTCACCATTATGCCATCACTGGCATACAGATCGAGCTCACAATATAACCAACACACAAACACAGGATATATAAGTACTGGTAAGTCTTACAAAAGCTATTTATTGGAAAAGATATTATACCTTAACTTATCCAATTGACTGCCCGGATTCATCACTGGGACACGTTTTATCAATCGAGGTTTCAAATCTCTTATCAGGCATCCGAGATATCTTCGCGCGAGATCCTTATGCGGGTCCACAACCCGGTCACGGTTCACGAGCAGTCCGGAGAAACCTACCACAATGCGAATAGCAGCAGGAGACTCGCTTGCACGTACTCAAACCCCGGTACAAGTTGGTCCAAACCAGTACACTCCACCAGCATCACAGCAATGCAATATACGAGCTGACAAACTTATACTCCATGTCAAATACGAAAGAAAATCTTTTCCAATATGTAAGGTTAGCTCAGTCCAATCTTGTAATATTTTGTCTGATCTGTTTGTCTATATCCTGATCTTGTTGTTCATGGGCCTGCTGTCCACCAATCCATTTATAATCTCGATATAAAGAGCACTACAGCGTAAACCGAGTTACGCTCACACGAAAAACAAGTAACAATCCATTGTTTTTGAGTAGTTTGATGCGTGTTGTATTTATTCTATCCTGATTGACAACGTTGAAACTTGCTAGCGACAGAGGAATTTTCACTTAGATTTCGAGGAAGCTGCGATATCTTCCAAAGCGAACGACCATAATTAATTTTATAGAGGTCAACGATCTCGGTACAAAAGGGGACAACCATCAGGCAGAATTTCTTTTTTCTGAAAATTAAAATTTTTCATCCGATTGACTTGAATTGAAACGCAGGAATCCATATTTGTTCAATTGAACAATCATCAAATACTTTTTTTTTTTGAGATTTACAGTCAACACTGTTTCTGCGAGAGTTGCAAGTATCGTGCTCAGCACAAAACACCTCTTCTGCTTTCGTTATATTAGTTGATTTACTTTAAAGTACTCACTAGACTTGATGAACAGGACAGGTGATCATCCTTCTCTTAGGGATGGACATTCCAGTGCACGCACCCGAGGGACCGCCTCATGGTTACCCAAGTGAGACCGGCCGGGTCTGGTGGCGACCCAGGGCAGCCACTCGCGACATAAACCGGATGGAAACTTCAATCCACACCCCATCACTCTTATAATAAATTAAGCGATAAACACCACTTTAACCCATCTCTGGGGACCACACCTCACCACTAAAGACAGCACATTTCCCACTTAAGCACCATAGGACACCGCACCACACACCTCCGAGGACGGCAAGGTTTTACAACACTATCATGTAACAAGCACTTTCAACCAATGCTGAAATAATCAAGTTGGCCATACTGAAGCAACCATCAATAAAAAGATGTTATGCATATTATTAAGTGTTTATAAAAAATTTAATATATGGTTGTATTTTTTTAATCAAACTCCAATATTATATTATATAATATATTGTTGCGAAATCGCGCCCAGCCCGGCCGCGTGCGACAGGGCCACTACCCAGGTGACATCGAAGACTCGAAATCGCGCACGTCTCGCCCACCCGAACGAACAATTTAGTCTGACCCCTGCTGAACTATATCGCCAGAGGTTTCGCTGAGCCTAGTCACGGGGCTTGGGTTTAAACCTCACACCCACAGACTCCAGTCCGCATCTAACCTAACCCGCAGATTGGGGGTGCGAAATAGGACGAACCCCCGAAAATCGATAATGAAGCCTAAGACTCGCCACAGGCGTTAACCTACCGAGTGTACCAGCGCCCACAGGTCGACTCCCCCGGAACATACGAACGCCTTAACGCTCGTTCCGCCTCTACCAGGATAACCGAGCGGAGTATCAGTCGATCCTTGAAAACGGTCATTCAGATTAATACGGCCGGGCGATTAACCCACGACAATGAGCCCTACGGAGCACACGACGCAACTCAACCAAGAGGAAGCCCCGAGGAGCGAAAAAAAGAGCAGCGAAGGAGGCGATCAACAAATTCCACCATTAACTTCACACACACCGAAGCACACATATACACATAGTATTTACAGCGCGAGCGGGAGTGGATTTTTAGAAGCGCAATTTTACAGTGCGTTTTCGAGTAAATGCACATAGTATCTAAGAATTAAATATACTCTGACAGAGGAGACAACGACGACTCAAGAGAACAGGTTCTCTAGCGAGACAATAGAGGAACCCCGGAACCACAAGTGCACAACTGCACACCAACAAACTCCTACCAACGTGCAAACATATAACAAGATATGCTATAAACTTCACAGACGGCGCCACACAGCAACAATCCCACGACAAAAAACCAGGCCGGAGCGGAAATAGAACAGAAACGACTTCCACCGTGAGCAACACCGTTGACGCAGTCCTGCTCCAACGACACCCTCGGAACTCCGAGCATTCTCAGGCTCCTGAGACCGCCGTCTCATCTGGATGATACGGCGCCCACTCGACACTTGAGCTCACCGACGACGGAAAAAAACCAGCTCGAAGCTTAATACCCATACTTGCCCATCCGCCGGCGCTCACCGCGATGACTTCAAACCGCAGAGAGAAAGCACCACCAACCGACGACCCTCACAGCTCCCTCCCCCAACCATCCACGAAGAAGCGGCGAAAAGACCGAGAGCCTTCTGCCCCGGCCGCTCCCGACTTCATAGCGCGGCCCAGCCCTCCCACCCGCCCAGTTTCCGCGCCTCCACCCTCCTTCGAGAGGTCCCGAACAGGGCGTGCCCCTCAAGTCGGATGTCCTCCGTTACAGGTTTGTTTTTCCCTCATCCCTCGCGCCGGCAGGGGCGAGCACTAAGTCAGTCGTGGACGGGCCAGGGCGAAATTAGGCCCTGTCCAATCAAAAAGAGAGGCCCACCCGTTTTTCTACACCTTGAGACCACGCTCAGCATGCGGATCGCACCATCTCCCCACACCGAGAGCCTGCGGAGAAGAAATCGGCAGCACCTTGCCGGAAGATGCTGCCGCGCAGATGGCGGGAGGCCTGGCGCGCGCCCACCAGCAAGGGGCCTGCCGGCTGGAGAGGCAAGCGATACGGGCCATCACGCGGCGGCTGTGTGGGAGGGCGTGTTGTGGTTGAGACTTGTGCTTCGACAAAATAAAGAAAGAAAGAAAAGACTGAGAAACTCAAAGTGTCGCAGCCCACATGAAATCCATAATTCCCCAAACAACGGTCGGGCTTAAAACTAAACAACATGTACTCAAGAAATACCGTCGCCGATCACTAAACCGGACCTGAATGCGTGTTCGCGAAATATCCACAGCCAGTAACTATATGATGAGGCTAAAGCTACCGTCCAAAATTGGTGGACGTTACCCAACCAAAAGCACTATATTGTATGATGGCATATTTAGTAGCGCTAAGTTGCCCCACTAACTTGTAATGTCATCGTAACGAGTCCGGTATAATAATGACGAACATACAAGTGACGAGTATAACCACATGATTATCCGATGTCTTGTCAAAAATCACAACCTGGCAAAGTAATCAACTCACCAGGGACTGGATGTCTGTGCATTTGTAACTAAAATTGAACACAACCAGACAAATAAAAATGGATTATTGAAAGCGTACCCACAAAGAAATAACACAACAGAACTCAAGCACGGCGCAAACACACACACACACAACACACACAACACAACACTACACACACATCACACACTCCACACACTCACACAACCCACACAGCACCTTGCAGACTTTTAACCTTGCCATTAAGACTCACAGGCCTTCACTCGAAATTGACCCACCCCATCAGTAACACAATATACTCTCATGGCCATCTCTATTGAGAAACTTATAAAAACCATTAAATCGATCAATAACTTATGTGAGGTGCATCTGCACACTTTGCTGCGAGATTGCGGTAATCGTCACTGATCTCGTGTTCATCTCAACAAAAAGCCATAAATACTTTCCCATGTGGTGTTCACCTGATGGTTGTTCTTCATCCATTTCGAGCGTCGTATTTGAGCGCGTTATTAACACTAATACGAGCTGATTATATATCTCTATATTTATTTTTGTATGATAGCTTTCTTGTTCAGTGGACAGGGCCTGGAAAAGGCGGGTAATCCAGGTGCAACCCTGCAGCACAGGTGAAATGTAAAGTATGGTTTTGGCGAGTAATCATTGATGGTCCCCATCGAAAGCTATACACAGAGATGTGGAAGCTCAAAGAAATGCCCTCTTTATAACTATAGACCAGCTCCTAAAAAAATAAACCCAATTGTTAACTTTGTGTAAGTGGGCACTTTGAGGCAGAACAATGTTCTTGCAGATAAAGGTGTTTGCGAAAAGAAGTCAACAATAGAGAGGAACCCAATCCCTGAGGGACGTGGTATTCGGAAATAATTTAACCAGCGAATTGATGCTCAGTATTTGCACACACGAAAAATCACATTCTCGATCTAAAAAATACAAGTTAATAAAGTCAGAAAAGTATATTATTTAACATGTAAAATATGATCAATGAAACCATTTAAGATTACAGCTATCAAACCGGTGTGTGTTGTCAGTTTAGTATCTAATGTGACTACGTATATTGTGTGTGTGTGGGTGCTTAATATACATGTGCGTAATATTGTGTGTGTTGGTGAGTGCGTGATGTCTATTTATTACTGTATTATGTATGTGTGGTTATAACACATGTTGTTAATGAATGGTGTATCAGGTGTTTATAATAACCTGGTAATGTGTGTAGTGTGTGTGTGTGATGTGCTTAGATAGTGTGGATATGTGTTTGTGTGTGTGTGTGTGTGTGTGTGTGGTGTGTGTGTGTCGTGTGTGTAGTGTTTTGGGTGTGTTTGTTGTTGTGTGTGCTGTGGGTGTTGTGCGTGATGTGTGTGTGTTTTGTGTGTGTCGTGTGTGGTGTTGTGTGTGTGTGTGGCGTGGCACTAAACCCACCTTGGGAAGGTAATAATATGATTACAGTATATCGAACTTGGACAGAAAGCCCGTTCAAGGTAAAATATCAAAACTGTTTTCCATTCGATTTAAAATGTAAAAATGTTACGGAAAGGTTGACAACTTTGTTTAAACGTACCAAGGCCGACGACATGGGCGAGCTAGTCGAGTCCCCTTTACCCTTGTAAGTACACCACAAAACAAAGGAGTCATGCAGGCACAACACACAACTTGGAGGCGCAAGCGACACAAGACATGACACAACAAGGTAACGAGTATAATCAAATGTGTAAGTGTTTAAATTAGTTGTTAATAACTGTTGGTTTCGCTTGTCATGAACACAATTTGTTGATACACCGCTCCACGCACGGTTCTGGGTTCCAATATGAATGTAGGCCCCATCAGGTGCTGTGTTAAAGTTTGTCGATGTGCACACTCAAAAGCCTGGTTTTGGATTAACGGTTAACGCTGGGCGCCCTAGGGATTTTAGGGGCCCTGAAGTTCGACGCTCCTGTCGATTGCCCTGAAGCAATATAAACACCCAGGTGGTTGACTCAGCCGTCATCCTCTGAAGTCGGTGAAAAAATATGCAAACTTAGGGGGGATAAGCATTCAGATCGATAGTCTCGGAGTGGCGACCCTCACCCTCTGCGAAAGATGAACTGCCTCCGCAACACCTTATGTGCCCTCACGCATGAAAGGAAATGGTTGTTGTGTGTGCCAGACATCACCCACTGTCCTCATTTAATACTCTCATCTCTCTCACACGTCGGCGGTTCTCTCCCATCTGGGCCCTCAGTGTGGGCAGGCCCACCACTCCTCTTCTCAGATTTTCCCCCAAACTCCGCTGGCATTCTCTCAACATCTGGTCTTCACCTCCTCTCTTCTCTCTTCTCCTTCCCTCTCCTCTCTCCTCTCTCTCGTCTCTCTCCCACTACTCTCTCTTCCCCATAAACAACTTTCTCTCTTCTTTGAAGTGCCCTCGCCGCACATCGGTTCCACTGCCGCATTTCACGTCTCTCTGTCTCTCTCTCTCCTCTATGTGGCGTCAGGTCAAAGCCTCTCCTCCTCTCTCTGACTCCTGACCCATCAACTCCAATGTAACTGTAGTGGTCTCGCGTCGCTGTCTCTCCATGACACTTCCTCCCTCGTTCCTTTACCTCTTCTCTGCTCGTCCCGATCATCTTCCTCCTCTCCTCCATCTATCTTCTCCCTCTCTCCCCTCTCCTTCTTCTCTCTCCAACTTCGCAGCTCAGAGGACTCCAAGGGAGCCCCCCGCCCACTCTCTCTGTGGTATTTGACATTGGGAGTCTTGCTTTGATTCCTCATTGTAATCTTTTGAGGTGGCGGGTCCCAGTGAGTCTCATCCTTTACTTTCCCTCTCGTATCTCTCTCCCGCGCCTCCATTCACTGCCTACCTCATCGCCCACCTCCCCCCCTCTCTTCCTCCTGCCGACCCCCACACCAGCCACCCACCCGCAAGCCCCCCCATCCTCCCCTCCTGCGCGGCCAGACCCTCGCTCTTCGGCACACCCCCCCCCTCTCCCCCTCTCCTCCATCGCCTCAGGAAAAACAATCCTTCTCTCTGCGTCTTCCCCCTCCCCCCCGCCCTCAAATTGTTTACTCTCATTCTCGTTCTTCCCCACCTCTCTCCCTTCCCCCTTTTCCTCCCTCAGAATGCTCAGTCCCATCTCCTCCCCACCCCCCCCCCTCCCTCTCCCCCTCCCCTCCACCCCCCCCCCCCCACCCCCCCCCCCCTCCCCCGCCGCCCCCTCCTCTTTTCCCAATATACCCACTCCCACCCCCATCCCCATTCTCCTCACCTCCTCCCCTCGGCTCCCAGCCCCCCCTCCCACTCTACCCTCCTCCTCTCTCCCCCTCTTCTCACCCCCTACAACCTCCGCTTCCTGCACACCCCTGATCTTGCGATCGGGGGCCCATCGCCATCCTCCAACAAATCCCCCTCCCCGCTCCTCATCCCCTCCCCCCCCCTCCCTCACCTCACCCCCATCTCCCTCCCCCGCACCTACCGCCCCCCCCCCCCCGCCCCCCCCCACTCCGAATCTTTAACCTGCGCGCCTCTCCCCTCCTCTCGCCTCTCACTCTCTACTCTTAACTCCGCGTTACCCCTGCATTTCGTAAACACCCCCTGCGCTAGCTCACAAGTCCACCCCACCCTCTCTCCTCCTGTGATGCACCTTCTCCGCACCCATTCTTCTTCTAAAAACCATCCCCCTCCACGCGCCCGCTCCCCCCCCCCCTCCCCACCCTTACCTCTCCTCCCATCCCGCACCAGTCAAACCCACCCCCCCACTCCTCCGTCCTCCCTCGCCACATACCTAAAAGCAACGATTCCGGATCACTTTTCCACTACTCACTCCTCCGGTCCTCGCCCTGCTCTTCTTTGTAGCGTCTCTCGCGCATCCCACTCTCCCTTCTCCTCCCCACCTCACCCTCTTGTCACAGCTACGCCGGGTCCTTCCTGTCCCTCCTTACTTCGCTTTCTCCCCCTCGTGGCATCCCCAACTTCGCCTCTCTCCACTTCCCCTAAATACCCCTTCCCCCTACCCTCCCCACACCCCTCTTCCCCAGCTCACACTTTTCCTCACCTCCTCTCCCCTCCGGTGCTCTCTCTCGCCACCCCAACCCCTCTTCACCCTCCCTTCCCAACCTCTCCCCCTAGCCCTCTCTTCCACTTTTCCATATCTCCCTCTCCGCCGCTACTTCGCCCTATCTGCCACCGCTGCGCCGGCCCTTTACGGCCACCTCCTCCCCTTTCCTCCCCGTGAAGTTTCGCCCCTTCCTCTTTTCCCCCCCTCCCCTCCTCTCCACACCCCCTCCACCCCTACACACGCCCCAACTTACTCTTCCTTGGCCCGGCTAACTCCCTCCGCCCCAGATCTAATGTTATCTTCTTCGCTCCGTCCCCTACCTATTCGCCACATCAATCCTATCTGCCGTTTTTGTTTCGGGCAATTCCCATTGGGCATTTGGCGCCACAATTCGCGTCTCGAATGTCTGCTGTCTGTCCTCCATCTCTTCCTACTGGCAGTTCTCCACTTCCCCCCTTATCCCACCCCTCCCCCCCCCCTCTTATGGGCCTTCTTGCCACGCCTCCCCCCCCACCCCTCCCCCTCTCTCCTCCCCCCCCCCCCGACCTCTTCTCCTCACTCCACCGTCTCCCCCAACACCGTACCCCCCCCCCTCCGCCACACACACGACTTGTTACCCTGCCCTTCCCTTCACCACCTTCTTCCCCTATATCTGCCGCTATCATTCCCATTCCCCCCTTCCACTTCCCCCACTATCCCTCACCCGCACCCTTCCTTCTCGCCCCTGCCTCACTTCCGTTCACACCGCCCTTCCAATCACCAATTCCCTCCACTTTTATGCCCTCTCACCGCCAAATTCCACCGTCAGATCCCTTCCCACCTCCCCCCCTCTCATCTTCCCTTCTCCACCCCCCCCTCCTTCACGCCCCTCTTCCCCCCACTCCCATTCTCCCCTCTCCTGCTACACCGCCTCTCTACACCCTCCCTACCTCGCTCTACCCGATCTCCTCCTTCTCCTTCTCTCCCCTGCCCACCACCTCACCTTCCCTCATCGACCTCCCCGTCCCCCTCCCGTTCTGACTCTGCTCCCCCCCACACGTCCCTCCTTCCTCTTCTCTCTTCCCCGCCCAATCCTCTCCCTTGCCCTTAACACTTCTCTCTCGTTTTCCCCACCATCCCTCGGGGTCCCCCTCCCCTTCCCACACCCCTCCTTCCCCCCGCACCCTCCCCTCCCCCACTTCACCTCTCCTTTCCCCCTTCCCATACCCCTCTCTGCTCCGCATCTCACTCCCTCCCTCTCCCCCCTCTCCGCCCCCCCCCCTCCCACCTCCTCCCCCCCCCCTCCGCTTGCTTCGCACTGTCAACCCCTTCACAGAACTCATCCGCCTCGCTACCCAGTACTACTCCCCCTTTCCCTCTCAACCCTCTACGCCGCCTCACATTCACATTTTGCTTTTCACCCATTCACCACCCTCCACTCTCCCTTCCACTCTCCCTTGTATCACCCCCGGAGCAGTATCAGCGTGCCACCTCCATCCGCCCCCCCCCTCCCTGTCTCCACCGGCCTCTTCCTATCCCCCACGCCGCCTCCTCGTCTCAAATCTCCTCTGTCTGCTTTTCAACTCCTCCCCCTTCCCCTCCCTTCCCCCCCCCCATACCACTCCTCTCCCCCGGTCGCGAGTCTTCCACTGCACGCGCACATCTTCTGACGCTTCGCTATGACTGCATGGCCACACCCACTGCTCGCCCCCCCTTCAACCCTACCATTAATCAGCCCCTCCCCCACTCTTCGCATGCACCCCCCCACCCTCCACCTCTCGCCCCGACCGCGCTATCCACGCCCAGCACTCTATCCCTCCTCCAGCTTGTCTCCCCCCCCCCCCCCGCTTCCAAACCCATCACCTCCCTTCCCTCCCCTTCCGGCCCTCCAATTCCCCCCCAGGATCACCCCCCCGACACGCATCCTCTCCTCTCCCGCACCAACACTCCATCCAGACATTAACCCGCCTCTCGCACCCCTCACGTCCTTCTTTCCCCCCGTCCCCAGCCCCCCCCGACGCCTCACTCCCCCCTCCGTTTCTCCCCCCCCCTCCTCCTCTAGCTTCCTTGCCCACCCCACCCCCCTCCCCCCCCCCTCCCCCCTATCCCTCCACCTCCCGCGCGCCCTCCAAGTTTCCCCACCTCTGCTCCACCCCCCTCCCCCCCCGCACCCATACACTCCCCATTATTCCTCTCTGCACGTTCCACAACGACCCTTCAAGCTCGTCCGTCTAACTCCTTCTCTCTCACCCTCCGCGCGCCACGTCCCCACGCCCCCACGCCCCCAACCCCCCCACCCTTCCCCGGCCCCACCCCCCGCGGCCCTCACTCGAATCACCACCTACTTCACAGCTCACTCCATACCCCACTCACCACCGCTCCCCTATACCCCCCTCCTCCCCCCACCCACCCCTCCCTCCACCACCCCTCCCACTCTCCCCTCCCCCAATCACCCCTTTGCTACCGCACCCTCACTCCGGCTCTCCACACACACCCCTCCCACCCCTCCCCCCTCCGGTGCCAACCGTAGCCCCGCCCAGCACCTCCCGGCCCTTCCCCCCCTCGCCCCTCCTCCCCATCGTCCCGTCCGCACGTCCACCACCCTCCCCCCTCCCCGATCCCCCTAGCTTCTCCTCCCCCCTCACGCACTCCTCGCTTCCCCCACACCTGTACCCACCCCCCACTCTCCAACCCTCCCCACCCCCCTCCCACCCCCCCATCTCTCCCCACCCCCCCTTTCCCCCCCCCCCTCCCGCTCCCCCCCCCCCCAGTCGCGCCCCCCCTCCCCCACTCCCCCCTCTCCGCCCCACCCCCCCCCCCCTCCCCTCCCTCCCCCCCTCCCCCAGCGGCTCCCCTCTCCCATCTCCCCTACGCGCATCCCCCAACTCCATCTCACCCCTTACCCCATCCCTCTTCCCCCCCCCGTCCTCTCCCCCCCCCCCCCCCCTTCTACAACGTTCGGCAACACACTGGGAGGAGTGAGTGAGGTAGCGGGTGTTTGAGTATCTTAGCTCTCGCGGGTCTAGCTAACAAACGTCTCCGATTACTCGGGCGCCGACTATCGGGTCACAGGTCGCACGCTGCAGAAGGGTGGGGTATTGGCGCGCACCATGCGCCTACCCGTGGGCTGTGTGCCTTCAGACAGATGAAGACCGTCTAGCGGAATTCCGCTTTGACGATTGCGCGCTTCTCGCACACCGAAGCGGGGATTCAGGTTTATGGCTTCGAGTGGACGCTGCTCGTAGAAGAGGAAAGGGTCCTCTTCTCTTTATCTCTAAGAGGAAGAGTGTGGTTGGACGATTGGGAGCGCACAGGGGCGAAAAGAGATTTGGAGCATCAGGGTCTGCTATCTCGAGTTGCGGGCTGATCTCTCTATGTCCGGTGTCTCGGCGCTGACGGGCATCCAGGCGCAGGTCCTTCGTTCGCACTGGTTTTCTGCTTTCTCGGACTTAGCGCACTCTGCGCTTTCTTCCTCTGCGTCTCGCGGCGCCGCCTCCGATCCCTCCGACCGCCTCTCCCCTCCCCTCCCCCACACCTCCTCCCCTCCGCCCCCCCCCCTGATCCCCCTCCCTCCACTCACCCCACTTCCGCGTCCTGCCATCTCCCTCGCGTTCCCCCCTCCCTCAGTCGCCGCCCCACGCACGAGCTCACACTCCCCTTCTCCCTTCCCTGCGTGTCGATGCCGCTGCCTGTCGTACGCCCCCGTGCCTTCACGCCGTACACTCCTCACCGCGTTCCTCTATTATCCCCCTCGCACCGATGCTCCCCCCTCGTCATCCCTGCCCTCCTCCTGTGCGGGGCTTAGGACGCGCGCCCTCCCCCCCGATTTCCCCTCTTCCCTCCCCCCCCTTCTTCACGTCGTCCCTTCCCATCTTCCCCTTCCCTTCCCCCGTCCCTAACCCCTCCACCCCTCTCCTCCCCTCCCCCCCCCCCTACCTCTACTCCCTCTCGTCATTCGCGCTCGGTTTTTGAGTGCATCCGTCTTCATCCCGTCCAAAGAATCTCGTCGAGCACACCCGCGCTCACGAAAACCCTACTACGAGCGCCCTTCTGCTCACTCACTCGCCGCGTCCCTTCCTCATCACCGTCCCCTCCCCTCTCGGGCCCCTCTCTCACCTCCCTTCGCCCTCTCCCCCTCTCACCACACTCCTCCTTCACCTCAATTCCATCCTCACGTTCCCCACTCCCTTCCTCTTTCCTTCCCTCCCCTCCCCCCCCCTCCCATCCACCCCCACCTCCCCTCCCTCCCCGTCCCCCCTCCCTCCCACCCTCCTCTCCCCCCTCACGTACCACCCCCGTCCCTAACGCCCGTGCTCCCCCCTACTCTCCACCCCTCAGAGGACCTCACTGTCACGCTCTCATTTCCCCCCACCGTCCGTCCCTCCCCCCCGCCCCTCTCTCCTCGCCCACGAGGTCTGCTGCACTTCGTCCTCCCGCTCACCCCCCTGTCGCCTGCTCCGCACGTCCGCTCCGTCCCGTCACGCCTCCCCTTCGCGTTGCCCACTTCCCCCCTCGATCCGTCCCCTGCCCTCTTAGTCCACTCCTCTCCGGAGAGGCTCCTCTTCTCATCTACCACTCCCCCCCCCCCCCTCCTCCCCCCCCCCCCTGTCCCCACCTGATCACCCGTGATAACCCCTCTTTCGTCCGCATTTTCTCTCGCCTCATCATGCTACCCCCCGCCCATTCCACCACTCCTTCCCCCCCCCCCCCCCCAACCCCCCACCCTCCTCCTTCCCGCTCTTGCTCTCACTCCACCCCTCTTCATACTTACACTCTCCACGGCCCGTCCCACGGCTCCTCTTTCTCCCCTCCCCCCCGCTCACTACTCCTGCTATCCTCTGCCCTGCTCCCCTTTTCCCTCCCCTCCTCCTGCTCTGCTTCCTCCCCCCCCTATCCCCTCCCCCTACTCCCCACCCCCGCTCCGCTTCTTCCTCCTTCCACTCCTCCCTGCATTCACTTTCGCTAACAACTCACACACCTCATCTCCCCCTTCCTCCACCCAGTCCCCCCCTTCTGGTGCAACGTCTCCCTACGCTCGCTCACCACCTTCGTCCTCCTCAACTCCCCCCCCCTCCGCCCCATCCCCCCCCTCCCCCCCCCCCCCTCCTGCTCCCTCCTCTCCCTCCCCTCTACCCCTCCACTCCCCCCCTCCTGGTCGCCCCCCCCCTCCTCCTCTCCGCCCCCCGCCCCCCCTCCTCTCTCCCCGCTCGCACTGTCCTCCCCCCTCCTCTCCCCCCCTCACGCGCCCAACCTCCCCCGCTCCTCTCTCTCTCTCCCTTACCTCCCTCCCCACCCCTCTTCCTCCCCTCCCCTCCTCTCCCCCCGCCCTCTCCTCCCTCTCCCCTTCTCCCCCCCCCCCTCCCCCCCCCTCCCTCCTCCCTACCATCGGGGCTCCCTCCCCCCCCTCCGTGCCCCCCCTGCACCCTCATCTTCTCCAGCCGTCCCCACCCCCCCCCCTCCCCCCTCTCCCCTCGCCAACCCCCCCCCTTCCGCCCCATCCCCCCCCCTCTCCTCGGCCCCCCCCTCCCTCATACTCCCCACCCCCAGGTCCCCCCCTAATCCCCTTCCTCTCCCCTCCCCCCCCTCCCCCCGTTAGCTCCTCCCCTCCCCCCATCCACAGGGGTACTTCGCCTCACCCGCCCCCCCTCACTGCACCCCCGCAGGCCCTCACTCTTCTCTCCTCAGACCATAGGTCCACCCCCCTCCCTGCGCTCTCCCTATCACCTAGCATCCTGCTCCTCCCCACCCCCCACCCCTCTCCTCCCCCCCCATCCACAGCTCCTCTCCTCCCTCCCCCCGCCATCCCTCACGGCCCCCCCCCCCCCCCCCCCCCCCCGTCTCACCCGGGCCCTTCTGCCCTCCCCCCCTCCCCCATCCTCACCCCCTCCCCCCCCGGGCCTCATCCTCCCCCCTACCTCCCCGCCCCCCGCCGATCCCTTCCGACCCCCCCTCCCCCCCCCTCCCGTCCGCCACCGCACACTCTCCTCCCTCCCCCCCCACCTCTCCTCTCCCCCCCCTCACCATCTCCCCCTCTTCCCTCCTCCCACACCTCCCCCCCCTCCTCTCCCCCCCCTCCTCTCTTTCCTCTCTCCATCCTCCCCTCCTCCCGGCTCGTCCTCACTGATCTCTCGCCCTCCATTCCGACTCCCCCCCACTCACCCAGCACACCACCCGACCGGCCCCACCCACATCCCCCGCACCCCCCCCGAATTCATCCCTACTCTTCACCTCCTCCCACTCGCGCCCCGCCGGTACACCCCCTCTCTTCTCCCCGGTCTCCTTTGCGGCTGCCTCACCCGCGTCCCCGTCCGCCCCCCATACGTCTAAAGGCCTAATACCTTGATCATGTTGCTCACCATTATCTCCCCTTCAACACCCACCCCCTCTCTAACCCCCCCCCCCTCCCCTACGCATCCTCCCCCCCCCCCCCCACCCTCCCTTCCCTCTCATCCCTCCCCCCACCCCACTACCCTCCACCGCGGCTGGCCCCCCAATCTCCTTCTCCCGTACCCTCCCTCTCTTCTCCCTCCCCCCCCACTCCACCCCTGGAGGCGACCACCTTCTCCCTTCCCCCCCGGCCCCTCAGTCGCCTCCCTCAATCTCTACTTCACGGCCGAGCGCCCCCCCCGCCCCCCCCCACCCCTCCCCGCCCCCCCTCCCCCCCCCTCCCCGCACTCATCTCCTCATCTCGACACCACCCCGCCTACGCACCTCCTAGGCCCCCCCCTCCCATCTCGCGGTCTCCCGCTCGTCTTGGTGCACCGTCACCCCCACGCACCTCTACTTCTCGCTACCCTCCACTCTCCGTGCCCCTTCCCTCCCACTCCCGCCGCGCTCTGCTCCCCCCCCCACCGCTCCTTCCCTACTCCCTCTCTCCCCCCCCCCCCCGACCCCCCCCCCCCCCTCCTCCCCACCTAAATCCCCACTACCCCTCCGACCCTCCCCTCCTCTCGCCCCTCCCTTCCCTGAGACGGGCCCACAACAATATGACCCAGAAGAGCCCCGAAGACGCAAAGACCCAAATAACCCTGCTACCCGAGAGCCCCATAAGAGCGGCAGAATCCCAAAGACCCTCAGATCTACACTATTTGGACCCCTTACACTCTTCAGACAGTATAGAGAGCTTCGTCCAGACCCTCGAACCATGACTTCTTTCATCACAAATGAAATTTCAAGTAAATATTTACATTTTATCACACCATACGTTACAAATAAATTTGTGAAAAATAAATGTTTGGATGATGATTGGTGTAAATCATGACAACAGTAATCTGTGACGTCAGTACTCTGGATACGACGTGTGCTTAGAGGTGAAGCGTAACGAGCCGGTCCACGTGCTAGTTAATGATAAAAAATCAGGTTCACACCTTTGTCTTGAGAGGACGATTCTCAGATCGATCTTCAGAGCTTGGATTTCACTTTCACAACATGATCTGGAAAAAGCGTTTGGCTTGAGCACGAGGGA
>JAXMNL010001595.1:1117-18281 GCA_035128595.1 Eptatretus atami
CGCAAGGAAAAACAAAAAGAGAAGAGAAGAGAGAGAAAAAAATTTTCCTTCCTGGTTCGGAGCATACCAGCTCACTCTGATGTTGCCGAAATTTATGCACCGTCTAATATGAAAACGATCATAACTTGGGGCATTGTGTTTACTCAAGAGAGAGATTCAAGTTAAATAAGTACTGATTCTTATGTGTCTGTGGATACGAGTCACTGGTGGCCAGATAAGCAGTAATATGGAATCGATTTGCAAATACACAGCGAGTTAGGAGCAAGCCCCAACGAAAGCGAGCAACAACCTTCAACACAGGGGAGACACAAAAAGCTACCCTGGGGATAAAGGACGGCATCTGGACCCCTCTAAAGACAAACAAAGCCCATCAACACTCCAACAACTTCAGGAATCACCAAACAGGGCCACAGTCGGAAAATAACAATGTGATAAGAAAAAAAGCAAACGGAACCCCAGCAGCATCTGCTCGCAGAGCATCTGCAATGCCTCAGCAGCTCTGCAAGCAATCAAGCCGAACAGACTGGAATCGATTATGCAACAACATGGATAATCACAAGTGGGGTACAGAGAATTCATACCCATTTGAGATCCTGTTGAACGAACGATACGAAACACGCAAAGTGCTGACAAGTCAGGCGAGGATAGCAATGGAGTAAAGCCCTGCCGTTCCAAGCGCAGGGAAAAGGCAGACCAAAATAGAAAATGGCAAGACAACGACTCAGAGGAAAATGGTCCACGTACCACATATGGGGGCATAAAGGAGGACTAGAACTGAAAGAAACATGCAAATCCCAAAGCATGAAAATACACTCCTCCCAAGGAAGAACGAAACCGAACATTGCATAACACATTGATGGCAGACACTAAAAAGGACCCGGCCAATACGAACACCGGCACACGGCTGCCAACCAGAAAACGACTCAGAAGAATAAAAAAAAACCATCCGGAACTATGGAATTGAAAAAACCAAAGAGGCCAATGGGCCACACCTTCCAAAATGTCATTCAGCTTAGCGGTGCATCCCTTCCGCCAAAGATCACAAAGGACCATGCAAAGAATACATCTCTCGCCAGACAACACAGGCCATTCATCCTTCGGCGATCTAGCAAAGGAGGGAAAGTCAACTGCACTGAGAAACATCTAATGAAATCCCCATCAAGAAGAATCAGCATTCACCCCAGACACATACCATGAGTCAGAGTTGGGATTTGTTCACAACATCAGGGAGGTATCAATGGAAAGACATCAAGTTCTGGTATAGAGTGGCACAAGGGATTGGCCAAGCGGGATGTAGAGTTTTGAGGACACATTTGCGTGGACCCAGACGGGATGCAGACATAACCAGAGGTGAACAGCCAAACTCAATTCAAACCAAGTAAGGCATCAGACTCAAGCATCGCCGCCTCATGCGATGAACACCACCACTGCCAGAAAAAAAGCCCCATTATCTAAAAAGGCAGAAAGACTTTGAGTAGGATAGAAGAAAGGCAGTGCGAAGAGAAATGCAAGTACACGCAGTAACATGAACCTACGAACCCCGAGTCTACACGTGGCAACCGGCACGGGATGCAAAAGGCAAATACTGAACAGTTTCTACACTCATCCCTGAACCATGCCATTAGACCGACAAAGAGCGAGTCCTTTGAGTAACCCATAGAGTCCACTGCAAGCCGAGAAAGCCATGTCGAACAAAGAGAAGATTCTCACGGATGTCGCTAGTGGCACACAGAAAACTGAAATGGAAACATCGCTGGCATCACGTACGCACCAAGATTATTTGCAACACCACCAACACGCAGAAAGGAGCAGGTCGGGCTCACAAACAATGACCACACAAATAGCCCAACACTTAAAGACGCACCACCATCTGAGCCATTAAGGCCATTAAGCAAGTCTCCGAAAGCATATATAGTCAGTAGAGCAAGAGGACCAACGGTCATGCACTGCACACGAGAACATCAAATCCCAGAATAAAATGGAAGCCACTCAGCTCCAACAACATACCGCCTAAAGAACTTCAGTTCAGAGCAACAACATACTAAGCCCATAATCAAATAAAAACGCTAGCGTAACAACCTCCACCGATGTTGACAGCTGGCCAGCACACACCCCGCACAATCACAAACAAAATCTTACAGACAGCATTGGGCACACGGTGGGCAACGCAAAGCATCAATATCACATGCCATTGGGGAATCCAAAATTGCCTAGATAAAACTAACCAAAACCACATAAAAGATGAGACAAGCAGGCGCAGAAATCGGCCCACGATCGAACAAGGCGTTAAGCCAGCAATTGCCACGGCGGCCGGGTCAAATCGCGACACTAACAAGTATACGGGCCGCCGGCAGTATTTTCCACGCACCACCAGTAGATCACAAGTTTTATTCGGGAGCGCACGGCTACTTATAAGTGAGAGCAAAAAATGGGGGGAAACCGCAAAGACGTCTGATGGATGGCGCACGTGACCTAGGCTCGCGCGGCGCCATAGAATTTCAAGGCAGACCAAGTAGCCTCAAAGTCCGGCAAGGCGAACGAAAGGCCCAAGCGAACGCGCAGACGGAGGAACATTGGTAAATGAAGTCTACGGAAAAAGAATATAACAGTAATATAACGAATATACAGAACTATAAATAGCCGAGCCCAGAATCCGAAGCCCCATGTTTGAGCAAAATGAAACGAACAATTTCGAGAAAATTCCAAAAAACCAATACATAGAAAAACCGAACAAACTGCTCATTTGTTACGTCCCCCACCTGGACGCACTCGCTTGTCAGTCATTGTCGTGATTTTAGCCCGTTAAGACTCTCGTGTCACGATACTTTAGCTCATCACATGCTCTAGACGAAGGATAACGCGGCCGGACCCTCTGAATGACAGAAACGGCGCGCCGCAAACTGAGGTGCTCAGGTGCCTATGCCGTTGTAATATTACAGGTCGAGCGCCGTGAAGATAAGCGATTATAAATTCACGTGTTCGAGAAATTCGACAACGAAACAAAATATGTAAAAAAAAAAAAATAACCCATTTACGTCCGTCGGCGCGTTCGCTTTCGGGCCCCCTGCGTCGCCCTGCGGGCACTTCGTTGCCTCAATTCAGGCCGCAGAACCAAGGCACAGGCGACATCAAATAAAGACGTAGCACAGCCAATTTTGTGGCCAACAATTAAAATAGCGAGGTGCAAATAGACACAGGAAGAAATATAAGAGGAAAAGACAGAATGATCCAAGAGCAGCGCAATAAACCTAAAGGTTTGGCGCTAAAAAAAACAACAACACAAAACTCGAACGTCAGGTCCTCATAGCAATAGCGAAACCGTCAAATGCATTAGTATCTATAACGGTATTACGAAAAAGTACGCTCGGCGGAGAAGAGCACAACAATATAAGTAGGTACGAAATACAAGACAAAATGAATAATCTAAATAGACGTAAACTTTCGAACCTTGAAGAAATGACGAATATTAAAAAGTTCATGATCTGACGCTCCAAAGAACCGTCATGAAGACCTGTGCTCATATTAAGGCGATCCGATCTGTAAATACAAGAAGCGAGTCGAGAGATTTACGGTTTTGCCTCCAAGAAGAAAAAAAGAAGAAACACACAACGCGAGACATGAGCAAGCGTCCTACGCGAGACGCTGCTAAAAACATTGGACGCATGTGTGAACGGGAAAACGCGAGCGCTTTTAAGTGCTATGCCCGTCACACTGTAGACCCGCCGGCCTTGCGGACAAAGTGACAGCTTACCGGTTAGAACCTTCAATTTGTAGATGTTAATGTTTAGTGAAAATCCTGTGATTAACAATAAAAAAAAAAAAAGACAAGAGAACACACAAGGGGGACTTCATGAAACCAGTTGGAACAGACGCAGACACATGAAAATCACAGAAACCATTGTAATTGGAAACCATAATTACGACTACAAGTACACACTCACGTAACAGATAGAGTTCGCTGCGCCATGACCAGCTATCATGGCAGTGTGGGAGGATTTAACACCCAAAGGGGAGAGAGCAGACGCTTAACACACATGCGCAGAACACAACCACATAGGGTAGACCAGGACACAGCAGACTCGGAGCGCATCGATGAACCATGGAGTGTGAATTGTACCAGTACTACAAACCAAACTGAAGCATTACTCATCGATTTGACTAAACAGGGATTCATTAAAGTGCTGAATGTCGGTTCTTAGGTCCACGAACAGATAATCCCTCCATATTCATTGGAAATATATTTTTGGAATCCGAACTTTTTGCAACCGAAACCGCCTGGAACAATAAATTTGGATCTGGGGCACCACAGTAAGGCAAAACCTATACGCCGACTCTTAGGTAGCGCACGGGAACAACAGGCGGCACGACGGACACAGACAAATGATAGACGTAGGGCACGCGGCCAGGGAATCGCGGCGCGAACCGCGCTTGCCACAAGTAGGACCAGCCGCAAGGCCACGGACGGCGACCGTGATATAATGGACCGCCGTAATTTTGGGGGGGAAAAATCATTTTCATGAAAGAGCTACGCACCACACGAAAACGCAAGCCCCGTAACCCTACGTCACCGTGAACACTCGACCATGTGACTACAATGCTTATGCGAACGAGAAAAAAAAATAAACCGCACATAATCAGCGACCATGCGTAAAATAAGCAAAAGCGCGTAGCTCCTGACACCTCATCATGCGCCGCGCACTCGGTTCAATTCAAAGGCGACCGGGGCCCCGTACCCGCGCGCAACAGCAAGACACCACGATGCAAGATTAACCACCCCAAATAAACAAAGAAGAAGAAAAGACTTCAAAAAAATGATATCGCATGAACTAGAAATAGCATCTTCATATACCTATGCTTTAATTTATCAATCAAATACCACGATTTGAGGAACGCCGGACCAAAAACCGAACATTATTTGGACGCAAATGGATGTAGAGAGAGTGACCAAGCGGCAAATCCAGCAAGACCAGCCACCTACAAACCAGATCTGGGAGAATCAACAAGGGATTCAGGAGAAACAGATGAGGGAGGGAAAGAAGTGCACAAAATTTGCATGCATATTTGAAATAAATGACTGAAAATGCTGGTAAACCGTTGCCAATGATGGAAGAGATCGTGCGCCAACACCAGTGGACAAAAACAGCGACAGGAGGCACAGGAGAAGAAAGACATTGATTAAAACATTACCATGGTGAAAGAAAACAAAGACAATAAGGAACTGGGCGCATCACGGCCATTAGGTAAAAGTAAAAAAAAAATGCATGAAAAATAAGTTGAGATTAGTAATCTTTCGCATACAGGCAGGATTGAGTACGAGCACTGGGAATCATTTAATTGTCATATATATCAATTACTGACATAAGAGCTTCCGCAGGTTCGTAGCCTGGGGACAGTAAGTCTGCAACACACCAATCCACAAACAGTAAAAAAATATAAATAAATATAAAAAATAAATATAATAACATACAATACAACAGATAATAAATACAACAAACAAATAACACTAACATATACAATAAAAAACAACATATAATTAACACACCACCACACACACAACACACAACACACACACACAACACACACAACACACACACCCACATCAACACACAACACACCACACACACACACAACACCTGGGAGGCTCAGCACTTGATCCCATATGAACAACCAACCAAAAAAACACACACAGTGAAACCGAGGGACGGAGGACATTCACTCGAAACCATAATAATGTAGTAGCAAATTCGCAAACGAAACAAAACGGCAAACGAAAAAAAAAAGACCTGGACGTGCTGCAAGATGCAAGCAGTTATGAAGCACGTGTCACTCAGAATACAACTCAAAATCTGCAAAATAAATTACTCAGGCCAAACCACAAACACACACACACACCACACACCACACACACCAACAACAACCCTTAAGATGTGAACAGAAATAATATATAATAATAATATATATATATTTAAATACATACTCTGCAGAATAGTGAATGAGGTGACAGTGACAGTGCTGTGACTGCGCAGCACGTATTTCGGATCCACAGGAAGTGATTGACACAGACCGTAGGTGAAAAGTGAAGGATCAGGAGAGATTGATGCTCGGGAGGAAGGAGAGACTGGGGAGCGGATTGACTGGGGGTGAGAGCAGTGGAAGGGGGGAAAGGAGGAAGTCATATTCATTGACGTACCGGAACCCGCGGAAGGCGTAAGAAAAAATCATTTAAAACAAAAAAAAATAGAAAAAAAAGAAGCCCAGCAAACATACACGGAGGGTTGCATTGACAAAATCCCAAGAAGACGAATCAGGAAATAATTAATTAATTTTGGCCCCGATTGTACAAACGGAACGACCCGCAGAAAAGTCGATCAGGTCCAGTTGCGCTATTTGGTGACGTGGCGAGTCGGGAACATAATACAACAACAACAACAAAACATACTTACAAGAACTAGGAATAAAAATACGTAAATCCATGGCCCGGCTATAAAAGTGTCTTTAATGTTGCACTGCGAATTGTATCAGGAAAGTGCACGATTGTCAGTCAAAATAAAAACCCAGGAATACACCCAAAAAAATAAGTAATTCACAATTGATGAATACAAATCACATGCATGCTCGTAAGAGAACAGGCACGGTACGAGCGTGCATGAAGGTACCGCTCACCAACAAGGGAACGGAAAAAAGGTCGGGAAAAGTGCCCAATGTCGACGGGATCTAAAGGAACATCTAATTAGCAGAAAACGAGGGTTCAAGCAAAACCCCACAGTGAGAACACCCACAGCCAGATACGGAATAAGCAGTCAATCCAGTAAAAAACTAAAAAAGAAAACAACGTAAAGCAAGGTAAAAAAGTTTTAGGTACCAAAACAAAAATAATAAGTAATTTTCAGTTAGGAAAAAGCCCTCAGGAACAAGAAGTAGTAACTGCACTGCCACAGAAAAATTACGAAAGGTGATGCAACAACCACATGCCAACTTGTTGATAGTCAACCCTACCGTATAAAACAGGTGAAACAGACGGGCCACCCGAACATAGTGACAAAGCACACTGGGCAAAGATATATGCGCCAAAAGGGAAAAAGACAAACAAAGAGACGACAGACCATAAACCCTTAAAGTTGTCTGCTTAGAAGAAAGAAAGTAACCAATGCATGAGACATCCTACCCATCAAAAGCACTAACGAGAACGACAGAAGAGTCGCAGACCCAAAGCCACAACACAACAAAGACAAGGTAAGCCAACACGCCGGATAGGTGCACAGAAGCACTTCAACATAGTAACACGGCAAAGTAGGAAGTCCAGTTACGGAAAAAATGAGCTCAGGTTGACAGTCATTGGGCGAAAGAAGAAACCAGGCTAAAGGCAAAAAAAAAAGAGCGCCGCCTGAACACCGCAGTGACACAAAAAATGGACAAGGCAGACGATTGAATCAAAATGGAAATCTTATTCATACAACGCAGAGTGACCGGCAGAGCAAAGGGACGTTCCCAGGTACACCATACGCAAACAGGGGAGGCAAACCTGCTCGCTGAAACGTCGCGGACCACAGAACGCTGGCACCTACAAACGGGCCACCACAGCATGGACCCAGGCAAAAACCAAAACTCTGCCCCGCCAGTTCCAGGTTATCCTCACACGATAAACGCCAAAACATACTCCAGGCTACAGAACACTAGGAAGAAAAAGAACAAGGACAGAGGCTCAATCAGGAACCAACCCAACTTAAACCCATGAGCGGAAACGGACAGAAAATGAAAGCAAAGCAAACCTTACAATGCAACCCCATTGGAACCGCAAACAGGAAGGAACTTCCAAAAATAATCCAGAAAACCAAATGGCTGAATCGCAAACACTGGAACAAAAGAAAATGTTCAACAAAATTGCAAGACACGCAAGGTTATTTGTCCATCGAATCAGAGACATGAAACTAAAACTGCTTAAATCATAAAACGGGAAAATGGAGTTTCTAAAACTGACTGGTTAAGGTAAAGAAAAAAGAAAAGGAACAAAAGAAATAAGAAAAAGAAGGCAGGGTAGGAGAATATAAAAAACCCACATTCCGTAAAGGATAACCTTGAGGGTAAACAGAGAGCAAAAGACAAAAGACACACCAACACAACCCATAAAAACAAAAGCTCAAATTAACGCCAAGAAAGATATTAATTCAACACATACCAAACAGAACTCAAAAGAACACGAATACAAACACATGATGAAACACACAATACGCACATGGCATGGCGGAACACTCAACGTCTCTACAATCAACGCAACAGGCCACAAATTTAAACGATACCATCCAGCATTGCAAGAAGACAAAAAATCAGTATGAATACAGGCCAACACCAGCACATCAATCAAACACAATACCGGAATCAAGACACCAGGGGAAAACACAACCTACCCAGCACACTCATCCAAAATTGCACAATACGGGCACTCGGCATCTAAAACACATGAAGCCATCACAGGAAAAGATGCTTGCGAAACAGAGATGTACAAAAATATTTTTAAGAAGAACATGGAGAAATGAAGAAAACATAAAAAGAAACGCCAACAGGAACGGCACCATCAGGTGACACAAATGGGAATTAAATGTCGTCTCGGCGCTCCGGTCGCACAACGATCACTAGACCGCAACGGAGCAGGTTACCGCCCGACCCCTGACCAACCGGCGCTCACAACACAAGGAAAAGATGCGCAGATCGGCCCCAACACCCCCATAGCAGGCCACCAGAGCCCGCCCACGATCCCCAACCCAACCCGAAGCCGATACAGGCGCACGCCACACCCTGTAAAAAAAATATTATCCTACCACAGGAAATAAATCCGAACAAAACAACGATTCAAAGCCTACAACAAAGGAAGAACTGCTGCAATATCAAACAACCAAAAAACGGCGCTCACACAAACATCCCGATAAGTAAGCACACCACTGCAAGCCAGGAGGACGTGGCGTCCCTCGAAAAATTGCCACAGGCGAATTAAAAGGAACCAATGAACGTTACAACTTCATTCCGCAATGGAACACAACCAGCATCCCACAGTCAAAACATGTTAAAACGGGAAATCAAATAGAAACAAAGGACAAGAAAAAAAACCAACCCCTCCCCCCCCCCCTCGCAGAAAAAAAAACAGACCTAGCCATCAGAACTTCAAAAATGCGCAAAAAGAATACACACTCATCTCAGCGTTATGCACTAATCGCACAACACATGTGCCAAACGGCAGGAGCATCATGTACGCTGTCAATACAAACGGGGACCTCACGATTGACGGATAAAGATCCCAAGGGTTCTGGAAAGGCAAGCTCGGCACCATTTAGACCAACCAAATCCTCAACTACATGGCACGGGGGCACAGGGCAAAACAACTCCCACCCCTCCCGATAAACAAACTGGCGACAAAAAGACACAGGTAGGCCGCCCCGGGACTACCTGAGAAGCCAAGTGCCCTGGCCCGGAATCCAACAAAGTTTTCAACTACCAAACCTTGACTCAACATTAGAAGAAGTAATAAAGAATGTACCCAGCACGGCGAGCCAAACCACATGCAAAAATCAAGAAATACAAGAGATCAATAAAATTGTGGTAATGGTCAAACCAAAAAAAGAGGTCAAGGAACACAAACAAATACAATGCGCAAACTCAGCAGATCACAAAACGCAAAAAAATTGAAGCCAAACGAGGGAACCGCAGGCAACAGAAGAACAAAAATTTCCAACGCAGACCTGACCTAACCAATGACATTAAGAGAAATGCACGCCTCAGCCACTAAAAGAGACAATTTCCCGATCGGGATAAACTAGTCGGTATGAAAAATACTAAAACACATAATCAGCATACTGAAAATAGTCAAGTAAAAAATCGGTAACCCTATGTACTTTTCAGCCTGGAGCAAATTAAATTTCCGAAATCTGAAGCCGGCTACAGAGACAGCTCGAGCAGAAACGGAAATTGAAGGCAAAAAAAAAAAAGGAGCAATGATCACCGACAGCCATGGTCAACAAAAAACAGATGCACTAGCACAGCACATGCTCACAGGAAAACATTTAACATTAGACCTCAGGGCCGGATCTGTACACGACCAAACAAAACGAAGGGCTGCACTAAAGCAACTCATCCACCAAGTTGTCATAATCCATAAACAATTTGAAATACATCGCTACATCTTGGGCCCATCCAATGGAAAACACTAAAATCTAGTATGAACCGACGTCACCCAACACTACAGTCGCTTGCACCCCCCAATGTCACCAATAGGCTGCACACAAATTCTGCGAATACGTCACAGACGAACAGACAAACAAACAGGGTGAAAAACAAAACCGCCACCTATGGTGGAGGAAAAAAAAAAAACACAAATTGAGAGATAAGACTGACAGTAAACAAGAGCCGTGAACAATAGACAACAACATAGTGAAAATGAACTGGAGAACAAGAGCTTACCAGATGAATAACAAACAGGCAAACCAGAAAACAACAAAACCAACATCACAAAAAGGACAATCAAACACAGACCAATCGACGCAGGGGGAGGTCACAAAGGAAAATAAATATCAGAATAAACAGAAAGAATACACAACATATAGAGAAGAATGAGACAAAACAAAGTGAGAGGGGGGGTGAAAGATAGGAAGAAGGAATGAGTGCGAATATGGAAAATGATAAGGATCAAATCAAGGGCGTAGCCAGAGTCAAGCGATGAGACGTAAATAGTGAACGTCCTATATAGTACGTGAACGATGAGATAAAAGATCAGAAGCCGGTCGCTTGAGAGTACTCGCCCAGGACGTCAATGCGCAGAGGGCCAGCCAGTCAATTGCAGAAATCCGACCACAACTTCCTTGTCTGCCTCACCGCTACGCCCTATATGTTAAATGTGGAATAAACGAATGAACCAGACAGCACAAAACAGCCTATAGAAGTTAGACTGAAGTACACGTGCCAGTTAGGTCCAGACCAGCAAGGTAAGAATCCTGCGGGAGTAGTTAATAGCAGTCTTCGTTATTTACCAACATCAATGCCAGCGTACTCCCCTCCCGGCCGACGATGTCTACGTGGCCGACCTAGTGGGAAGATTCACACTATCGAGCCACCAGAAGGGCAGGCGTGCTCTGTCCAACAGAACCTGCATACCTTCAAGAGAACCGCAGCATGCAGCGTGCTCCGGTCAACCAGAACCTCACACTTCAGATCGAACCGCCCAGAGGGCATGGGTGCGCCTGTCCAAACAGGAAACCAGCAATCAGCTGGCTCGCCTTAGCATGTAAGGTCGGCCCGGCAATCGGGAGGCGGAACAAAATCCGAAACGACGCCAATGAGAGCGAGTGGCAACAAAAGGAGGCTTCGCCGGAACACAAAAAGGTGGGGGTTCTGGCAAAATGAACCTGCGCAGCAAGGGGGACGTTGCAAAGCGTCTGCGCACGAGTCGGTGTAAACAAGGGTCTCTTCCTGCCCGCTTCGCCCTCGACTTCGGTATCTGGACCGTTGGAGGCGTCGATCGGCTGGGGTCCATTCTGCCAGGACCGGTCCTGAAGACGCACGAGCGGAGAGGTAAAACAGCACCTAACCTCCAGCCGAGCGTCTCGTCAGCTGGAGGTCCGAATAAGACCATTTGGCATTGGGTGTGTAGGTGCTGTTGCACCGTCAGTAATGGCAAATTATACTCCGTGCGTATAATACTGCATTCTTTTAATCGGTAACTCGGCTCTCAACTCTGCCCTCGCTCTCCAGTTCCCAATATTATGAAAAACATCCCCATCGGGAAATTATCCGCTCGTTGGCCTTCCGCTAGGGCGGCGCGTGTGAAATGCAGGCTGGTTCGCTGTAAAGGGACATTTGACCTGACGGATCGCGAATACGCTCGAGGTCACGCTTGAGTACGAACGCTCGTCCGGACGGTTCAGGCGAAGGGAGACCGGTAAAATCGCCACGGGAATTAGTATTTGAAAAATGGCCGAATAACCCTGCACCACAATGGCAAGAAATATTGAGCTTCACGGTCGAAAGGGATCGTACTGTTCGGATTTTCCAGAAAATCACTAAAATCGGCGATCGGCGAGCGACCGCAGCTTCCATCTAGCGTCGTGCTCCGCAAGTAGCGAACCACGCCCACAACAATAGTAGCGATAACAATATACAGTGTTCAACAAGTCAAGCGGTTCTGTTTAGTTCCTTTGAAACACCTCCTTACCCTGATAATCCCCATAATTCCCCGCCGAATCTTTTGACGAACTATGCCCATCACCATCCATCTTTGCCCAGCCTCATATATGCAACCAACATCCACATTATCCCTCCAATCAGCTTCCGTTTTTCCTCTACCAAATAAATTTCTCAATTAGACAGTAACCACACCAAAACCCCCACCGCACACCCCCCCCACACTCCCAACACACCAACAATACAACCTGTGCAAGTAAATAACAAGAAAAGAGCAACTCAAGGAGATGTGGGTGGCTTGTATTTTTGTGTGTGATTTGTGTGTGTGTGTAACGCGTGTTACTAATTATAAGACAATTAGAACTGCCACTTATAACGCTGAGCAGTGATTACCAGAATACGAAGACGTCCCACGTGTGAACCCCTTGATGGACAACTGACCTACCCATGAACATTACTAATTATCAAATAACAGAATACAAGAGGGAGAAATAAATTCAATTCAACTCAAATGGAAACAAAAGGTGATCCTGCATGGAAGCAGAAAAACCAAAAAAGCAAAAGCAAAGAGAAGTCATAGAAGAGGAACCTGGATAGATCAGTAGCTGCTACCCTCTAACCCTCAAGACCCTCCAGGCACAGCATGGAGCCCGGCAAAAAACCATAAATAATAAAAAAAAACTAAGAAGCAGATCAAATTTAAAATAATTGCGGCGCAGAGTCCATGTGCCAATCAATTTGAAATAAAACAGTATTGCTCACTACGAGATAAAAGAAAAAGATGATGTAGAAGTTTCCCGAGTTACCTTGACAGCAACAAGTTTTCCCAATCATGACGCAATATGCAACTGTTCAGATGGCAGTCAATCAATGAACAATGAGATTAGAAATCACCTCAAGATTCCGGTTGACCGCAAAATCCAGAGCTCTCAGTAGAGACACTCTACAAACTTGAAAGTGTTTCATGACGACGGATTAGAAAATTGTGACCTTTGGCGATTGACAAAAGACAGAATAACAAAATGATCGATCATAGAACTGAAATCTTCAATTTTGGGCAAGTAACAAACAACAAACAGACACATGGCAATACCTTTCCTCGGCGAGGTATAAATACCTAAAGTTGTCGACTCAATTAAGACAAATGTTAGCAACATGTGTGTGTACACGAAGTGTGCTGAAACCATGAAAGGTACAACAATTGATGTAAAAACTGTCCGTATATGATATAAGAGACTCAATAGTACCCACGTAGAGTACTACCACTTACACAATCGATAGATTATCACATCAAAAATTAGTGCAGATGAGCATAGAAGCAGGATGTCCACTAAAATAAAACCTAGACTGCACATTTGGAGGTAATCACTCATTACAAAATTACAAGCTATCATAGGCACTGGGCCCGCAAAAGAGGTTTCCCAATGATGTCAGCAGGACTTTCGCCAATGAAGAGTAGGCTGATGCATGCAATACGTAAATACAAGATGTGGAAAATGAAAGCGATGTGAAATAGTTATGGAAAAACCCAACAGAATAAAGATAAATGTCCAAATGGATGATCCACAGACAGGAGGACCATACAAGACGTCATGGTCCAGCATGATGTGCGAGTGACAGCTCGGGCAATCACGTAACGGCAAGCCGGATGAGAGCTGTCTGTGCCCTGTTCTGAGGTTCTTACACTGCCAGCGGACAGTGACAGTTCACGTGAGTGCGCTGAAAAAGCATTATAGACAGAGCAGTCGTGGAAAGAGAAACGAGTTTAGGAAGGTTTATAATGGAACGGAGGAATGACCACCAGACTGGACGAAATAATATCAAACAGAGACAAGAGTAAAAAATGAAAAATAAGGTAAAGGGTTGAGAAATGGGGGGTGAACGTCAAAAACAAAACCTCTGTTTCCCACGATTGGCAGTTGCATGAACCACACACAACGAAGAACAACTCACAATTGATTGCAACTGGTCCCGTTTATTTCAAGAGTGAATGGCGTCAGGTCTTTTTGTGTATATAGGATGGGATGATACGAAGAGTCGGGTTTTGTGGCTGTGCCTGCAGTGCACGTAAACCCTTCACTCAGTGTGAGCTCCTTCAATAAATGGTCATATATTACAAACAAAAGACATACCATCGATCAATTGTTTTCCAAAATCCCTGCGGCGCATCGGCTCCCCAGAAGAGACGGCTGCCGTGTTTTATTTAATACCAAAGAGAATCCAATTGCAGAGTTAAAGCATAACACTAACCATCACCCATTCCCAACACAACGTCACATAAGAGCAGAATCATCGACTACCTCTCCTAAAGTGCCCTTGCCCAGCCATGCTTCTGCCCCTCAGCCCTTTCTCCCCTTTCACTCACTCCCACTCCCCCCACCCCCACTCTAACTCTGCCCTCCACTTTTCTCTCACATATACATGAAACGACTCAAATCGTCCTTTGTGTACTCCCAAAGTGACAGCCATCAACCATCTCATGATGCCCTAACCCACCAATGATATATTATTGACTTCATGTAATTATGCCTCACATGTCCCTTTAACTATTGCTTGCCTTGTCATCGTGCCCGATCCTGTTTATGTTTGTTCCTCTTCGCGTGTTACTTCAGCTACTACTCTGTGAGCCCTACTCGATTTAAAAAAGAAACATACAACACACATGTAAACCTCCATTTAGCTGAAATTCAAGAATTACAACTGACATCACACATTGAACAAGAGTTCCAAGATCATACAACAAAACACCCTCATCATACCGGAACAAAAGAAGTTAGTCCCTGGTAACGTGCAAAAAATCTGCCTCTTGGGGGAAGAGGAGCGAAGGCTCCAAGCTGTTTACACGAACATCCAGTTGCCGGAAAGGCTCAAGAGCGGTGTGCAGCTGCGATCACCAGATCAATATAGGCAAACCGGAAACGTGCGAGGGATCGCCACTGCGATTCCTCTGGTGATATCAGCTTCATACGCTTGTGGTCTGAAGCATAATGGGAGGAGAGGGCAGGGGAGTTGTTAGCTCAGCTTGTTCCAAAAGAAAGTAACAGATCTGTCAATTCCATATAAAGTAGTAATGAATAAACGTTGCGCTAATTGACAAACAAAATTCACGGTAGATACAACTCATGAATCCGTACAGTGAATAAGGAGGTTTTCCCATGTTGATCTGGACATTGAAAAGAGAATAGAAAAGCATAATTACTGCACGGCCATCAAGGATGATAACGACATGAGAGGGTGTTCATCCGAGCTGTTCAGATTAAATTGATAACATAACTATAACAAATCGTAGCAGTAGCCTTCAGAAAGTATTCCATACCCCTTGACTTTGTCACATATTGTAGTAACAGCTGAAATGTAAAAATGTAATAAATTTTTTTCACCCAGCTACACAAAAACCCCACAATGAAAGCAAAACATGCTTTAGAATTTTTACAAATTGATTAAAAAGGAAAATCTGAATGTCTTGCATAAATAGTCTTCAACCCTTACTCTGACATCCTTGGAGTCCCCCTTAGTATGCATGCAAGTTTCAGGCTGCGAATTCATGGTGTGGATTATGGAGGAGACACAATGACAGACAAACACACCAAAGAATACATATAATTAGATGCACTAAATCATATAAAATAATGAGCCCTTCCCACGCCTGCACCAAAGAATGCATAAAGACCCCAGAAGCCGAACAAGGAAGTGCCTTTGCTGTTTTAAACCCTCCAGAGTCCTCCAGAGGCTGTAAAGATTTCAGCAGAGAACACAGAGAATACAAGGATACACCCTCGACACCGACGGTTCAGCTATGGCGAATCATCAGTGACAGCGCAACAGAATGCATACCAATGAGCCGCCAAGCATGTCCACGTGCAAATTCAAAACAAGTCAATATATAAATACGATAAGACGCCCACATATCTCACCTGTAATGGAGGGAATAACCATTCAGCCTCACCTAATCAACAAACCAGGGCCCGGATAATATAATAATGACCTCGCACAACACCTCCAACAAAAGAGCGCTAAAGCAACCCAAGAAGGCTCCACAAGTAGCGCTTGCGGTTCAAACACTCAGAGTCCCGCCACAGCTATAAAAACATAATAGAAAAGCCGTGAGTGATCGGGAAGCCATGAAGACTATAACGCGATAATCACGTCCTTTAATGTTAAGTTCCCAACCATTAAGACCCCAAAAGACCAGACGACCCAAAGGACGCAAAGTCACAATGACCGAGACTCAAAACATCTGAACCCCAAGAAGACCTCAAAATACCCTGACACCCAAAAAGACCATGAAGACCGAACCCAAAGACCTTAGGACCATAAGACCCAAAGACCCCGTTAGGCCTTTAGACCATGAAGACGCCAGGCCCCAAAGACTCTTTAGACCAGACTTTAGGACCATTTACACCTTCAAACCCTTCAGACAGATAGACAGTTAGACCCTGACCATTTAGACCAACTTTGACATTCTTAAGAACTAAATAATTTCAAATAGACTATAATCACCAGAACAGCACAAATAAATTGAAAAAATAAATGTTTGTGTAATGAGTGTGGAAATCATGTGACAAGCAATAGTTAATATAATATATACGTAATAATAATAAATATAGATATAAATAAAATAAATATATAGTTTATATAATAAATTCCAGCAATCTTGTGGTGTGTGGTGGGTGTGTTGTGTGTGTGTGTGGTGTGGTGTGTGTGCTGTGTGTGGTCTGTTACCGCGGTTCCGACAATCACGGTCCGATCTATGAAACGTGCCAATAGATGCTGGGGACCAGGAGTGCCCTTTCAAGGTGGATATAATCGGACAAGTGTCGCCAAGTTAGCCATTTATTTACGCAAAGCAAGCAGACACGTGTGCGTGGCGTGCCGATGGGGAAAGGAAGCTCAAGCCGCGTCCCATTACAGTTAAACGTACGGATTACCGGATATGGAAAAAATTGGAACCTTTCGGTATTCTAATAATTTCGATCTTATGCCAATTCATAGATAAACC
>JAXMNL010001597.1:0-18258 GCA_035128595.1 Eptatretus atami
GGAAGAGGATAAACTCTGCCCACTGACAGAGAATGAAAAGAGGCTCGTGTTTGTAAAGAGATGAGCAAGTGAGTTATAACGGACGAGCTTGTGAAGCAAAGATTTTTGTGTTTTGCTTCTGAAGAGATTTGATGAACCAAGCTGTATCACCCTGCCTTTGGAGAGGAGACCGAAAACCTCAGCAAAGAGAGCTTCACATTGCAAGAGTGCAAATAAGCACTTTGAGGAGGAAGAAGAAGTCCGACCAGGAGCCCTCATTGGGGAAAAGCCAAAGACGAGCATGTGGCCTGGTTAGAGCCGACTCATCGCTAGCCCTGCTCGTGGCGGGTGTGGGCTGTTTCCTATCTTTGGACCCGTCACTTGGCTCTCGCTTGCTCCTGGTTTCTACACGGGCTTTGAGTCCTGCATCCACCCTATGGTATCGAAGACAAAGGGAAGTCCCACATGCATTTCATAACTTAGTTGTATAAGTTGAATTTTTGGTCCTAGTGGGTTAGGTTTTGCATTTTTATTCTCACCAGTGTCTATATGTTTGCGTGTTCCCATTCTCCTCTTTGTGTCTTTTGACTTGCTGGCTTGTTCCGTTTATTATAGTGTCTTGTTGACCTTCCCTGCTGCTATTCAATATAAGATTAATTCCGATAAAAACATAAAAGAAAATGTGCTCCACCAATCTGCTTTTTGGTGTGTCAATTTGGACTCATTGTGGACAACTTTGGGAATGGTAAAGAGAGTGATTAACTGAACGCAGTCAAAAAGACCGTTGGACCATCTCTCGGGACGAAAGGATCCCGGCACTGAGAATCCTGTGTTAACGGATCCTCGGATGCAACAATTCGATATATATATATATTATATATATTATAATAATATATAATATATAATAATATATATATATATATATATATATATATACTATAGTGTGGTGTGTGTGTTGGTGTGTGTGTGAGAAAAGCAGAAAACTGCACACGATGGGGAGGGGCCTCATTGCGTAAATTATGTAACAGAAGAAATTAACTGAGTCATGGACGAAGTCAGACCAAGAAGGAAAGCTTATTTGGCAAAAGTTGTCCCCATAAAGATTGTCCAGAAGCTAAAATCAATGAAACTCCTTTCTTTCTTCCTATATATGTGTACAAATATATATATATATATTAGTTACAGCTCTGGAAAAATAAGAGACCACTAACAAAAAAAATTAAATCAGCATTCTCTAACATGTATTGGCAGCATTCCATTCCAGTGTCTGTTGATTCCAACCACAGGCACACTCATTCTACTTAGTGAGTACTTGATTTGGTGATCGCCTGAACCGAATCTTATTTAACAAGGAAAAGTATAAAAACACTGCTTGTGTGTCATCCACTATCCTCTGCAATAGACCAGCTGGGATGGCAAAAAACAGTGCTAGCTCGTACCTCAAAAGTAATTGGAATCAAAAAAATAACTAATTGCACCATGCCAAAAGATTGAAAAGAAAAGTTTTTTAGTGAGGAAAAGAAGGTTCCATTCTGCTTTACTGCAGAGGATACGTGAGCTCACATTGCTTCCATCCTTAAAAATTTCAAAACTGGTTCATAAGACAAGGGTCAAAGCAGCAGGACCATTGGCGACAACAAAGCTACAGACTGCAAAAGGGCGGAAAACGACTTTCCACTGACCGAGATGACCGCCAACCATTCGAATGTCACTCAACAACCGATAGATACATCATGACCTACAAAAAGAATGGCAAACGGCAGCTGGTGGGTGAAGTGCACGGCAAGGACTGGTTCGAAACAGGCCCTAGGGCATGCGCGGAAGTCGTGCAAGCTAGAAAAAAGCCCTTCATCAATGAGAAGCAAAGAAGAGCCAGGCGATGTTTGCAAAAGACCATAAGATTTGGACCCGTAGAGGACTGGAGTAAGGTCATCTTCTCTGATAGTCCAATTTCAGCTTTACCAAACATTGCGTCATCTAATGGTTAGACGGTGAACCTGGAGAGGGCCATACAAGTCACAGTTCTCCCACCCACTACCGGATTTAGGGTGGCCAGGGAGCCATGGCCCCGGGGCCCCCCACATTTAGGGACACCCCCACCATTTCGAAGACATTTAAAATCCTTGAAATTGTTCTTCTAAAGTTTTTTTTATCGTGAATGAAGATTGTAAAAGCTCTTTGTAAGATATCTTTCAAAATTGTCCGATCATGCTGAGGGGTCCTTTTCAAAGCTTGGCTTTTTCAAAGCCGTTTCTTCCACGGTCCCAGAACGGATCCAACGTGGTCAAAAAATTCGGGCAAGCCTCGGCATTGGGCCCGCATTCAGATCTTTTTTAGATCGATCGTCGAGGCTTCGGACTTGGTTGAGCGTGACCACTAAACTACGCACTGCCCGCCAGAGCCAGCAAGCAGATGGAATACGAGTCCAGCAGGGAGAGGTTAAAAGTGAAAGTCGACGTGGTAAAAACTAGGCCAGCCAGCACAGGCACACGGCCGGCAGGGTAGTATTGTACACACTGAAATGGCGGCTCAGGAACGCTGTCAGTACCCTGCTAACTGGCGCACACAGCACAGTAACCCGGTGTGACTTTCTATGTTCAAGGATGTGTTTGAAACATACTGGTTGTTCGGATTTGGTACGTCCCACGTGCACTCTGACGACATCTCAGTTTACTCGGTATCCTACCAGCTGCAGGAAACCACAATGAGCGGACTTCGACGACAGGCAAACAAATCCAGGAATCCACGGAAATATGACAGTTGTAGGTTGCTCAAAAGCAGAAACGTTCAAGGAAAAAAGATGGAAAGACACAAGGCCGTTCGTCGACAAAGACCCGGAAAACCTGAGTTTTTTATCTGCACAAACAGGCGATTCGTCCATGACAGAGACTGGAACACCAACAGAGACAGAACAACGCGGATTTGGCAACGCAACCCCTGGCCGTCAAGATTTGCCCAACATTCTCGGAAGTATCCAACGATGAAGAACATGCATCAGATGAAGAAGCTCGAGATATACTGACTGATCGTGACGTGGCTTTGCCAATTGCATTGGATGTGGCCTCCGAGCGACCATCGTCAGAATGATCAACTGACTGGGGGGGCATCACGAGAATTGGAGCCCCTGCAGAATTCGACTGGTCCTTTGATTCATCCATACAGTTACGTGAAGGTAGGAAGACGCTGCTGCTCAAGAATCTTTTTTTACCGCTTAGATACAAAACGGAGAGTCCGTTGAAAAGCCTGGCTTTGTTCTCCACATTCAACCGAAAACTGTACTGCATCCTGCAAGCTCTTTGGAGGCGCTTAATCCCTGGCGGGAAGGATTCAATGACTGAAGCATAGCCATGGTCGTTCTATCGAGGCATTGAGCAGTTCGCATGTGCATTGTGCGAATATCATCACTGTCAGACAGAAACAACATCCACAGGTCGTGTGGACACTGAACTCGTCAAACAGGTGAGGTGAGATTGCGATCCTATTGGAGGAGTGCTGAAACGAAGTTGTGGCGGTGATATGTTCTCGCTGAGTGTGGATCTAGCGTTCCGTGGATCGGGGATGAAATGTTGGGTCACGGATGAATGGAACTACCTTGGTTAAATGGATACTTGTGGAATACCGATCCATTTTTGGCACAGCCACATTCAGAAATATGACCAACCAAGGTATGCGCCACACAAACTACTTATCATCACGACATGTTGAAGAGTTACTCTCCATCACGCAAATCTGTTCTGGATAACATCGTACGCTCATGTGAAAGAGGCCAAAAATACTTCTCTGTGTCAGTCGATTCTTACTCCTGACATAAAGCCCACATCGACCAGCTTCAAAAGTTATTCGATGATACATTCCAGAACGAGGCTCCTAGTGGGAGCGTTTCATGAACCTTTATGCAGCAACACAGGACACACTGGACTCCAGCAAGCGACGCATTTACTGGATTTTGAATAGCCACTGGATGACATCACTACGGCCGAGGACAATCTTTATGATACGCATCTAATATGAGTCGCCGATACAATGGATGTACAGACAGATCAAACAGGAAACCCCTCTGCAATTATTTGTGCCATGCGTGACACACTCATGGACTAGTCGGTCAGTCGGCCGTGGGATGCTGTAGACCTGCAGCAGCAATTCTGATTCGGGTGGGAACAGTGTATGGATATTTTTACAGCTCCACATCGCGCTACGCAAGATTGATTTTGACCCCGGAAAGCCCAAGGTCTGCAAAGTACCAAAGCACCTCAGCGACACTCGCTGGTCGGCTCATTCTGAATGCAACCCGAGCTCTGTAGACTTACAGCCGAAATCATGGATGCTCGTTGAAATTGCAAATGATGAATAATGATAGTGAAACAAGAAACGCTCCGAGACACTTCACCAAAACAGTGCACGCTTGAGATAGGGTTTCTATGCTTGGTTTCTGGTTCTACTGTCCTGGTAGATTGATCGTACGAGTTAACCTTCAGTCGCAAAGCTTACCGATCTCATAACAGCCGATGCAAGCTCCTCAAGCATTGCGCAGCTTCGTCTGCAGTCACGCCGATCAGTTGCATAATTCGTTCGTTGACGATGGAGCGCTTCAGGACGGAGAGAATCACTCCGGATCACGAGACGAAAGCCATAATGTCCGCCTCGCTCCTTGGCTACGGACACACTCTGAAGTAGTTAGAACCTAGGACGCCAAGGAGTCCTTTCGATTCAGTTGGATACGTTTGCATGATCGACGTACTGCTGTCGCAGTGGAAAAGCGTACAAACACTTACAGCGAGATGAGCGACAGATTTGGATTCCTGCATGCGCTTTTATTCAACTCGAAGTGGAGCAGATTGAAGAGTTAGCTCGAAGACTCGGTCGAGCTGTTATCGGAAATCTATCACCTACCTCACAGACGAAATGATTTCAGTTCCAAAGCCATGATGTAAGAATCAGAGCCAACTCGGGCCGTACTGAACTCGAGATGTACAGTTTTTCATCGGCGAAAAAACTCCCCGATACTTTCCCCAAATGTGGAAGTGCTGCTTTCGGATTACCTCTCACTGATCGGTGCGAACTGCTCCGGGGTAGCGCTCGTTTTTCGAAACTTCAAGCTTATCAATAACCATCTCGTGCCACGATGGGGCAGCAGAGTACTGGTCAATCTGACCATCATTATCAACCGATACTTCACTACAAATACAACATTGTGCTCATTCCATGCAGGCTTGACAGTATCATATCCGAGTCGTGCCCCGAAGCACTTCTCGCGCAGGAAGCTTGTCATTGATTAAGGCACCGTGTGTATGTTCATTAGGTGGATGACACTGCCATAAATTACGTCGATGGAAGTGGTATAATCACCAATTTCGTCGGATCTCTGCCCAGAGCGTTTTTAAAGTTAGAAGCATGTATCGAAGTTCGAGTAGATTAATACAGCTGCCGTCTCGTTATTTTCTTATATTAGTCCATCTCTATCTCTTACTCTACCAGGCAAAACAGCATTTTTTGTGATTTGATTTTCAGACATGAGCTCAGAGATAAGCTCAGCTCATAGATGTCACCAGCCATTCAATAACAGTCCGTCCATCTTGTCATATTGTCAGATTCAGTGTTAATTTTGAAACATATATGCCAAATCATTCCTCATCAGGATCTGCCAAATCTATAGATATAAGTTCCAGTTGATTTGATGGAAAAAGCTGTTATAATTTAAGGTTGATTAATCTCCAAATTTGCCCCCCACCCCCCCCCACAATCCATTTGCCCACGGCCCCCCACATCGTAAATCCGGCCCTGCTCCACCCACTGTGAAATTTTTGTGGAGGATCGTGATATCTGGGGCTGCCTCAGCAACGGCTGACGGCAAGATTTGTCTTTTTATGAAGACTCATGATCAACCACATACAAGGTTTTCCTGGAAGGAACACTTGCTCCTTCTGCTCCTGACAATTTCCCCAACTCTGAGGATTGGCTTTTTCAAGACAGTACAATGCTCCCATGCACCACAAGCCAGGTCATCAAGGCGGACATGGAGGATCACAGATCAAGGACCCTGTCATGCCAGTTCCTCCAGTCCAGACGAACCCATTGGAAAAACCTTCTGGAATTGATCAAGAGGAAGATGGATGTCACAACCATCAACAAAGCCTGCGCTTGAATTTTACAATTATGTCCAGCAAATGCATTAAAGACACCAACAGCAATGTGAAAGACTGATGAGAGCATGCAACGCATAAAGCTGTGATTGGAAAATCAGGGGTTATTCCACAAAATATGATTTCTAACCTCTTCCTAAGTTTAAAAACATTAGTATTGTGTTGTTTAAAATGAATATGAACTTTTTGTTGTATATGAGGTCTGAAAACACTGAACTTGTTGTATTGTTGACCAGTTTCATTTTCTGAAAATAAATGCCCTAAATGGACAATACTTTTATTCGGAATTGGAAGCATGTTTGCAGTAGTTATAGAATAAAACAAAAATGTTCATTACTCAAAACACTACCTATAAATAGTTAAAAAACCAGAAAAACTCATAATTTGCTTAGTGGCTTCTCTTAACTTTTTTCCGAGCTTGAAATGTATATATATATATATAATATACAATTATATATATATTATGTATATGTTATATATATATTGTATGTATGTATGTATATATTGTACGGCTGTGGAAATCGGCAATTACACCATAAAACCGTAATCATATGACGATAAGTATCTGATGTAGTAAGATCGCCCCACCGTTTAAAGAATTTCCGTGTTTCACAGGGCTTGTGATCCTTTGAGTTAGCCGTTTTTCTTTTCTCTATCATATTTTGACCACATCCCCCAACAACCAAATCGCCCACCACCAACAACGTGCCCCCAAACAACTACACCAAACCACCACCACCTTCGCGCTCTTTACCTCCACACTCCACCCCGCAAACATCGCTTTCCACCCCATTCTCAAACTACGCCAGCCAGCAACCAATCGCCAACCACCAACACCTTCCAAAACCACCGCAGCAAACTCCCACACCTCGCCTTCACCACACGTGTACCAGGGTTTGAATGCTTCCTTTCGCCTCGAAAGGGAAGGAATGCTTCACGCCCCCTTTTTTCCACCCAAGATGATGATCGGGTGGTGTAGCCCCGCCTCCGAACCCTTGAATCCACAAATGCATATACGCCCCTCCCCGGCCATATAGCGCGGAGCATGGCGCACTGCGCAGTTCAAGCGGCGTCAATGGACAGGAGTGCAACAGCAGTGCGCGGCATGTCCAGTGCGCGCGGCAGCAAGTCTGGGAGTCGTGGTGCCAGTCTGGAAGAAGCGGAGACGGGCAGTCAAGTCTGCAGCTGTTCCGTCGCATCTGGAGAATCAGAGACGGCCAGCAAGTCGAGCAGCGGCGTGCAGTCAAGTTGAGTCAGTGTCCGCGGCAGTAATCGGGAACGGAGCTCGAAGCCGACGGGAAAAGGCAAACGGGAGCGCCGAGAGAGCTCACCATCACGCCAGAAGCCAAGAAGCCAGGCGCACTACGCTGAGATCGCTCTTGCGCCATCGCGCTAAGAGGCCCGGTAAGACCCTTCGCTCGTGGACCTGCCGCTCATTTCCAGGTTCCACGCGCATTAGCCCGGGCCCAGTCTGACTCTCTACCGTCTATGAGGGGGTCTTTATTCTTTTTCTTTGAATCGTTTGTGGCGCCGAATCCCGTTAAGTAAAACCGTATAAGTGGGACTTACATAATTGCTTATAGACTGCGTAGCACCTTGCTTTGCTTTTTCTGTATATGCATGTTAGGTTTTGCATCCTGACTGCTATGTTGTATAATTAAATGTAATCCGTGTTGCAATAATGTCCTTGTCGAACTGTTCCCGTCTCGTGCGTCCTTTCCTTGTTTGAAAGTTCCATTTGTCATCACGAAGAATTCGGTAGAGGGTGTAAGACCCGGTAATAATCACGTCCGTCGGGCCGGCTATTAACACCCTCTTATCACTGAAGCACTGAAGCGCTAAGCTTCGTTCCTAGCCGGCCATCTGGCGAGGTACGATCGCCCGGTTAAACTACCCCGCAGGTACTTATAGGTCGGTTGTGGCGAACAACCCTATCCTAGCTGGGGTGGCCGATTGCACATTTGGTGGGGTCAAAAAGACCCACCGTGACTACTCCTCGTAGTTCCAAGGAGGGTCAGGAACCTTGAATGTCCCATTCCGGTGGGCGTCGCGTCGCGATTCAGTTACTGGCCGATCGCACCCGGTCGGACCGAAATTCGTTAACACTGGTGTACAGGAGTGTGGGATTTCGATCCACCCGGTCTTCCAACAAATTACAGTGATCGGACCAGGGGTGTGCGAAGCAACCCCCCCCCGTTCCCCAAATACGAGCAACAAAAAATTAATTCTTCCGAGAAATAAGATAGGATTTCAAGCCGATGCGGGGCCGGGGTAGAATGAATTGTAGTAATGTAGAATCCATGGCCGGGACGGTACTTGTAATTTTAATCCATGGGAGCTCACCCTCATATTCTGAGCGATGAACTTTGCCGGCAAACGGTAAAGTCGCAAGATGGCGCGCCGGGCCGCACTCAGCGCGCACGAGGCGTGAGCGAGCGCTACTTTTGGCGCAACGAATGGCACAACACGAGGCGATGCCTCCCAACACCGTTTCAAACCACGTGGCAAGGCAGGCGAGGCAGCGACATTGTCGGGCTTCCAAAAACAATTAAAGGAGAATGCGACAACCCGAGCTCGAGAAAGAAAAAGAAGCACATGCGAATTAAAACAACTAAAGAAAAAATATTGGAAACAGTCAAGACAGGTCAAAAGAACTAAGAGGGAAAAATGGGGAAAATAGAATTGAGTATTCCATAAGGAACAAGAAACAGCGAGCTGACGAGAAAATGAAGAGAGCGAATTGGGTAACTCCAGATAGAAGCACATGGAAGAAGAATGGAAAAAAGAAGTGAAGAAAAGAATGCGAACACGATTTGGAATTAAAGCAACCTTAAAGTGAAGAGAAGATCAGACAGAACAGATAAAAAAAGCCTGGAACTTGAAGATGTTAATTAAGAGGAAGAAGAAGAAAACAAAGTGGGAGAGGGAAAAACGGAGAAACATTGATTTGGAAATTGAGACAACTGAAGGATAAAGTAAAATAAGGCCAGATTAAAGAGAAAACCCTGGAAGGCGATAAAACTGAGAGAGAATGGCAGGAAAAATAAAGAATACGTAACAAAATGGACAAGTTGAGGATGGAAGCATGGAAAGTGTACGGAAAGCAGGGAGAAAGCAAGCAAATTGAGGAGGAATTATGGGAAAAAGCTTCTGATTACTGGAACACCCAAAACAAAGAGACGAAAAACACAAAATGATGCTGAGTCTTGAGAGAGGAAGAACGAGAACGGAGAATGAAATTCAAGGAACCACACTAAACGATCAAACAGTTAGAAGCCAAAGTAAGTCGGAAAGTGTGCGGAGAAGAGAAATAATTAGAGAGAAAGTTTCTGAGTTACAGAAATACCAAAAACAAAGAAGGAATTACCAAAACGAGTTGAGATGGTGAGAGAAGAAAGGAACGACAGCAGAAATAAAACCGTTAAGGAACACACTGACAACGAACGATGGAATGCCAAACGAGATTGCAGAATGAGGAACAAGGAAGACAGTTTGGGAATAGGAAATACAAAGAAACAAGGAATGAGACAGGAGAAAGAAATCAGTCAGTTGAAGGAGATAACGAATTGCAGAAAGGAAAAACGAGCAGACAGTCGGAATAGAAAACAACACAGAACATGAATTAGGTTAACCAATGAAGGAAAACTATGAGATTGAGAATGAGGAACAAGAAGAAAGAAATTAAAAAATGAAAGAAAAGAACAACTAACAGAAAGCAAGTTGAGTACGCAGAGAAGTTGAAAGAAACAAGAAATGAAACAAAAAGAAGGAACAAAGGGCACGACCTTAAAGGAGAAAGCATAGTTGAGGTACGCAGAGATAATGAATAACAACGAACGAAACAGCAAAAGGAGCTCGGCCATGGAAGGAAACTATGACATTGAACCATGAAAGATGAGGAAGAGTGGAGAGAAAACAAAAACGTACCGCATTTGAAATTTAACCAGCGTCGAGGGAGAGCAAAATTTGAGTCACGAGATCGAAAAAACTCCGAAAGAGAAGAAAAACTCAAAAGCTCCGAAAGAGGATGAACACTCAAAAGGACCAGGAAATGACAGCGCAATAATGTGGGATGTGTGACATCACCACAGGGAGGAACGTTAGTGTGTCGCGGGACTTAATTACATCACTCGTCGGATGAAACAACGATTAGGTTCAAACCTGAAAATGAGACGAGTGGAATAACAGAACAACGAAGAGGGAGAAGTATTGCCAGAACCGGAGGACAGACCGGAATTGAGAAGAATTATAAATGGAACGAAGGAGGAAACAGAAGACGAAGATCAGGAAGAAAAGACTAATAGACATAGTGGACAGAAACGCAATAGAGACGCGAGAGATAGAAAAAATAGAGGAGAGACTGCACGATTAAGACGGGGTTAAGGACGAGCACACAACACATTGAGGGTATGGAGGACGCATCGAGGGGAGCTGCGACTGTTTAGGGACCCGGTCGAGCGTGGGATAGCCTCCTTCGGAACGGAGGGAGACGCGTATTCTCCCTTGAAGCAGGTCACGACCAGGTGGGTCGGTCGTTCGAGCGAGTCTCGAGGGGCGAGTGCTGCGACGACGTGCACGAGGACTTGGGGGGTATGAGCCCGGCAGCCCTAGAGGTGAGCGAATCCCCAAGCGTGGATTGTGTCCCGGTGTGTGTTGTGAAGGTGTGAGTGCTGCCCCCTTGTGGTGGTTGTCACGATGTGCCGGAGTGGTCTTCCCAGCGCGCCATGTGTTGAAAACCAGGTTTGTGTGAGAGGAACAGCGTGTTGTATGTCGCTGTATGTAAGGGAATGACGCTGTGGCATTGCGGGGCACGCAGCCGCGTCTCCCCGTGTGAGTGTTAAGGTGAGGGTGTGTGAGTCTCGTGGACACACAGAGTGCGTGTGTGGAAATGGAGCTTGAGCGCGAGAGTGCGACGGAGACGACGGCGACAGAGGGCAAAGGCCGAGTTACGGCCGTAGCTGCTTTTGAGGACCGCGCGGTTTTCCACACCAAGCAGCGCGAGGTCCGGGCCGTGCTTCGCACGAGGCCACCACGTGCCCTTGTGAGAGTGAAACCCTGGTCCGTAAACGCCAGCGTGGATGTTGCCACCGCGGACGGAACAAAGCTAGTGGATACGGATTTGGACCGATGGTTTTTCCACGCGGGCGTGTGTGTGAAGCTCCGACGGTAGAGCACATGTGTTCGTGTGGGGAACCCCTCGAAACGCGGGCTTGTTTTGGTTGCGCAGGTGGACGTCATGGCTGCACGTGTGGTTGGAATCCAGCAGGCAGGTACTCCCTTCGGATGTACCGTCCCAAGAGGGATGAGGAGCGGAACGGCCGCCATACTCCACGTTAAAAGAGCGCAGGTTGCGAGTTGCCCGCTGGTTGCTGGGCATAAAAATAAAATAAAAGCAACCTCGCTTCGGGTGAACAGGAATTCCTTGGCAAGGGTGGAAGACCCCTTTGCCGGGACAGGGATACAACTATTAGGGGGAAGTTTAGCTTAGCTAGACGGCTTTCATGGGGCAGGGTAAGTCCTTCATAGGGCATCCCAGTGGAATGGATTAGTTAAGGGATTTTAGTTGGAGATTTAGGTTTGGAAAAATGATATTTGAAACAGTGAAGACTTTGGATGTTGGTAGTGGGGACGTAGCTTAGCTACGTAGAATAAAAGGAAGTGCTTAGTTTAAGGGACACGTGGAGCACGAGGTAGTAGGGATTGTAGTGAGCAGCGATGCAGAATTTCAGCGGTGTTGAGTTTGAGAGAATTGTAAGGAAACTGATGGTGATGTGAGGCTCAGCGGGTCTGCTGTGAATGGAGTGAGGTGGAATGCTGCGTGCGATGAGTATGGGGAGGGAGTGATTCCCGCCAAGGGACCCCGGGGTCAGAGTAAGTGAGTTAGGGGGTTAGTCAAATTGACAAAAGAGGTCGTTTTGCTGTTGGGGCAATGTAGGCCTACCCTGCTTGGAGGGGTCAGGAAGCCCAGTTGACGGGCTGGCGGGCTGCGAAACGAGTATCGCTGAGTGGTACCGCCGGGCACCGGGCTAGCAGGCCGCTGGTATGGCAAGCCCAGGCGGGATAGTTGCAGTGGGCACGGTGTACCCGCGATGCGGGCCCGGGCCCATAGGCCGCGTGGGCAGTGCTGGCACGGGTTACCCTCGGAAAGGGGCCCGGGGCGCCAGCCTGCCCATGAGCGTTTCGGGGATTCGCAAGGAGGGCATCCCCGGTGTTTAGGGCTGTAGCTGGAGGCAGTGTAGTGCCCGGGGGTGCCCATTGTGGATCGGCAGAGGGTATTCCTGCCAATGGAGCCACGCGTCCCCAGCCACGAACCGTGTAGGACGGCGGAAAACTTGAGGCATGCCCGAAGTTGTGAGGACACCAACACAGGCGCGGGAATCCTGTTGTTAACCAATAGTTTAAGCGAGAGGCGCTTCTGTGAAAGCCCGGGTAGTTCAAAGTTAATGGATAGTAGATTAGGAAGTTGTACCCCTCCGCACCATCCCATCCTTTCGCTCTCGTTGTTGGGCGCTGGACCCACTTTGAGTTAGATCGCTGAAGTCTGAGAGGCCATTCTGAGCCTTAAATGCCTCGACACAGGACGCTAGCCTCCCGTATTCCCCTCCAGGAAAGGAATGTAGGGGTTGGGATTAGGCTAGGAGACGATTAGTTAGCCGAAACAAAGACAAGTAAAGGGGTTAGGAAGACGATTTATAGTGATGGGAAGTGAAAATTAAAAAAAAACAAAAATAAAATCAGTTGGGCTAAAATTGGGTTTGACAAATTAAGGGGTTGGGTTGGACAGAACAGGCAAAGGATTTTAGGTTGGAGGAGCGGTTAGTAGTCCGTCCCCCTTCTGAAGTGGCCAGCACCACCGCACTCCCTCCACAACCTCCACTACAGGCAAAGTGCCACTTTCATCGTCTGGCTTGTGTTACATGCAGCCTGTGCCGGCGGATTCGTCTGTCGGCTTGTTTGCTACAAGCTTGCTGGAACATATTTTCATCGGCCAGCTGTGTTCTACGCGGCCTTTCATGCCATGCCTTGCCTGCCTGCCTTTGCCTTGGCCCGATGCCTTACTGCCCAGTCGACCAGCCCCCTTCTGTTTTGATATTCCTCCCCCCCCTCCCCCCCCCCGCCCTTGTTCATTGCCATGTGCGCCCAGAATCCTCGCCGGCAAGTTTGCAGGACTGCCCTGTAGCAGCGCACATGAGCTGCGTTTGGCAGCCCGTTTGCAAACGTTGCCAGTCACTTGCGTTCATTTCAAAAGGGGGAGGCCTTTGGCTTGTTGTAAGCAGCCTCTCCCGCTTGTGACTTTGTGCTCCTTTTTCCTACAGAGTCCATCATCCTGGGGCCATGGTTTAGTGTAAAATTTGTAAGGAATAACATGTAATTAATGTGTTTTGCGCCCCCGGCATGTGAATTCTAGCCCCGCAATTTATAAGGCGTCTTGTATAGTGGTTTGTTTTAGTGAGTTCTTCAGCCCGTAGTTATTTATTTTGGGGACACAATACACTGAATGCGCGCTCAGGGATCCGAAGTAAAAAGTACTAGGGGGGAGAACTTACAATGATGGCACAGAAAATTTCGGCGACTCGGGACGAGTCATGTAAAAAGGGAGGGGGTAGTTTATGTCTGTGAAATTCGCAATACTACCTAAAGGTCTTAGATCAGGTATGACATAAGTATATTGTGTAGTTAGATTTCGCCACCGTTGTTTTAGAAGCAATTCCGTGTTCCAGGGGCTGTGATCCTTTTGAGTTAGCGTTTCTTTTCTCTATCATTATTTTGGACCAATCATCCCCCCAACAACCAATTCGCCACCACCACATCATTCCCAAACAACTACAACTCAAACACCACCACCTTCTGCCTCTTTACCTCCACAACTCACCCCGCAAACATGCTTCACCCCATTCCAAACGACGCCCGCCAGCAACTCCGAATCGCCACCACCCAACAACACCCAAACAACTACACGTACGATACCACCACACCTTCGCCTCTTTACCTGCACACTCCACCCCGCAAACATCGCTCACCGGGCCCATTTCTCAAACCGCGCCCGCCAAGCAACCAAATCGCCACCACCAACACCCTTCCCAAACGCCACCGCACAAAACTCCCACCACTCCATCCCTTTCTATCACACGTCGGTGCCATGTGGTGTGAATGCTTTCCTTTCGCTCGAAAAGGGATCAGGAATGCTTTCACGCCCCCTTTTCATCCATCCAATGGCTGAGCGGGTTAGCTCGCTCCTAGCCGCAGGGTGTGTAGCCCCACCCCCGGCGCCAGTCGCGGCAGTCAGTGGAGCAGTGGAGTGGCAGCAGCAGTGCGTCGCAGTCAGTGGCGGTCAGACAGAGCCAATTGGAGTCGGTGAGTGGCAGTCTGAGAAGGTGGAGACAGGGCAGTCAAGTCTGGCAGTGTGTGGTGTGCGCAGTCTGAGAAGTCGGGGACGAGCGTCAAGTCGAGTGCAGTGTCGGCGGAGGCAGTCAATTCGAGTGCATGTCGGGGGCGTCATAGTCTGGAGTGGGTCTGGAGAGTGGCGTCAAGTGGCAGTCAAAGTGGGAGCATGTGGAGTGCAGCAGAGGGGGCTCAGCAGTTGCGTCGGCAGTCAAGTGGGGCAGGGCAGTGAGTTGGAGCTAGGCAGTGCGTCGGCAGTCTAAGGTGTCGGTCGCGGCAGCCAAGTCTGGAGTCGTGTCGGCAGTCTGGAGAATGGAGACGGGAGTCAGTCGAGTGCGTGTCGCGGGGCAGTCAAGTGAGTTCAGTGTGCGGGGCAGGCAAGGTCCAGTGCAGTGTGCGGGGATCAAGTCAGTGTGTCAGGTGTCAGCAGTCTGAGAATCGGGAACGGGGCAGTCAAGTGAGTGCAGTGTCGCGGGGCAAGTCAAGATCGAGTGTAGTGTCGGCGGGCAGCTAGTCGGGAGACGGAGCTCGAAGCGAAGGGAAGGCAGACGGGAGCGCCGGAGAGAGCTAGACCATGCCAGCGGAAGCCAGGCAGGCTACGCTGACTGGGCTTGCCCGCATGCGCCACGTAGGGCGCGGGTAAGACCTAGGTTCGTTGACCTAAGGCCGCTCATCAGTTCCACGCTATTGGCCACGGGCCAAGTCTGAAACTCCTGTCTATAGGGGTCTTTTTCTGTGCTTTTTCTTTGTGCATGGTGTTGTGCCAGCCGAGCCGTAAGTAAACCGTTAGTGATGTACATAATTTGCTACAGAGGTGGTAGCACTTTTGCTTTGGCTTTTGTCTGTGATACGTGCATGTTATGTTTTTGCATTCCTGACTACATATGGTCTTGTATATAAGTGCTATCCGTGTGCATAACATGTGCTTGTCGAATGTTTCCCCGTCTCGTTGGCGTCCTTCCCCTGTGTTGAAAGTTCCATTTGCATCACGGAAGGAATTGGTAGGGTTAAGCACCGGTAATATATCACGTCCGTCGGGCCGCATAAAACACACGCTCGGTTATCACTGAAGCACGGAAGGACCGTCTTAAGCGGTTCGTGATCCTAGGCCGGCCAGCGGGCAGGTAACGGATCGCCGGTTAACTAGCGCGCAGCGCTACGTTAGGTAGGTCGACGTTTGGCGACAACCTATCTGCGCAGTGGCCGATTGCACATTGTGGTGGGGTCGGAAGACCCACCCGTGACTAGCTCTGGCGTTAGTCAAGGAGCGCGTCACGACTGAATATTGTCGTCTCCGGTGGACGCCGGTTCGCAGATTCGAGTTACGTGGCTATCGCCACGCCGGCGGTACCGAAACCGTAACAATATACTATATATAATATATATATATATATATATATATATATACTATATATTATATATAATATATTTATATATATACAGGGGTGGTCCCCAAAAATATACGAACGTTTCATCTGCAAAGAGGATGGTCATAAACATATATATATTTTGTAAAGATATATGGCTGATAGAAGCTGAAAGGATTAAGTTTATTGTCCAATGTCAAATTCCACCGAAAAATTTAAATTTGGTATAGAATCGTCGTTTCTTTTAGACCGAACATTTTCGAGGTAGGCCCATCTGTTTGTCGCGATGCACTGCCTGCAACGCGTTGTCTCATGTTCTCCATCGACTATTGTGAAACGTTTCCTGAGAATGTTCTGGATTTTCTCGGTGGATGTTTTCCGTCAGGCTTGCATCAAGAGTCTGAGCCTAGGGTTTCCATAAATCCTGTTTGAGATACCACACAAGAATAAGTCTGGAGGAGGTAAGGTAGGGAATAGGTGGCCATAACGTCTTCGTTAAGAGAATAAAGCGGCCCTTCCGATAATGTTGTTTAGAAAAACGCCTTGTTTCCTGGCTGTATGGTGGTGCCCCATCACTGCTGAACGCACTGGTTCTCATTGGATCAGTTGTTTCTCCTTAGCGGGACCTGAGTACGTTAGCTCAGGCGATAGAATTCCTAAATATTTCGCGATAGTTCCTCTGGTTTACTGCAGGCGTCCCATGGTCATACTATCAAGAATATGGGACCAATTATCCGCATACCAACAACGCCACCCGTCACCTGTGGACTTTGAGACAGGACTAGAGCGCCAGTCAGTTGTATGATTACAGGATTTCAGTTCCAGTACCGAGAGTTTTGCTTGTTTACTTCTCCGGGAGCAAAGTGACATGCATCTCCTTCAGGTGTAAGTTTTTTGAGGAAGTGTGCTATCTTCCTCAACTTTCTCTGACGAAACAATTTGCAAGTCTAGTCGGTTTGCGTTTTTGTTTGCTCAGTAGCACCGTTTTCCGTTTTGAATTTGTATGGAAAGGCATGAATGTCTTGCGCGAAGGGATCCTCTGAACGTGCATTCTTATGATGTTGTCTTCGCAGAAAGTCGTCGAATCGATTTTTTTTGGACTCGATCACCGCCTTGTCTCAACCATTTTTCACATTTTCTTCATCGGACCGGTCCTCTTGCGCGACCACTGTGACCTTGTGAAAGGTCACAGAGGTTCCACATTGGTTAAACTTTGCGATGGTGCACTTTATGGTTCCGAAACTTTGGTGCATGGCGCAAGTGGATACCGAAATGTCTCGAGTAAAGACGTTGCACCTGTATGACGCTTTTTGTCTGGTGCCAAAGTTCAACAATTTTCGTCCGTTGTTGTACGGTCAGTGTTGGCATTTTTCTGGCGCTTGCTTGGCATCAAAATAAACTTCAGGGTCTCTGCGACAAGAAATGAAGCATTAGTGACAAATCACTGCTTTTTTAGGATCAAACGAAGCATTTTAAAAGTTGTATATTTTTTGGGACACCCTATATATGTATATATATATATATATATGTGTGTGTATATATATGTTTATGTATGTATATATACATATATGTATGTAATGTACATTTATGTATGTATATGTATGGACATGTATGTATATTGTATATGTATGTATATATATATCATATGATGTTGTGATCAATAAAAATTTAGTTCGAAAATGACAGAAATTATATAATGCATTTCCAAGAATGTGGCGTAGCACATTGCTTGAGAAAGGTACCCACTCATGATGACAATTGCACTTTCCTTGCATATGGAGGGGTTTCAAAATTGGCAACATTTTTGCATATTCTGTTTTTCTAAAATGACCAGCACCATCTTTTGGACACATCCTGGGCCTTTGACATAGTCTGGCCTCCTTTTTTGTTCAACCGAGCTCTCTGCCTATCGCATAAAAATCCGCATTCCTTCCTGGACTTCTGACTTCCTATGCATCCAACGTGTTGCCATGAATGGAATCCTCTCCTCCCCTCTCTTCAGTGGAGGCTTGAGTTCACCTCGGCAGTGTGCTGGGCCAAGTCTTGTTCCTCATCAACAAACCACCTCTCCGATGCTGTGTAAATCCACTCTCTTCCTTTCTGCAGATGACTCAATATCACCTCATACAGTACTCCATCCCTCTGCTAGGCAAACTGCAGCTGTTTCTCTCTCTGGTAACCTGGAATTTATTAATTTATTCTTGGTCTTAATGTTTGTGTTGTTTATTGACCAAGTGAGTTGCACCTTAAAACTCCTTGGATAAGTGAGAGCTATTTTTTTAAGTTAAACCGCTACAGTTAAACACGTACAGGTGAAACCTATTGGTTCGCGGGCGCCAGCAGTGACCACTATTTTCGTTGTGTCTGTGTGTCTGTCTGTCTGTCTGTTT
>JAXMNL010001600.1:7197-18028 GCA_035128595.1 Eptatretus atami
CCCCCCCACGACGAGGTGCCGAAAGACTCATGCTGAAGCACGAGCTTATCTTCTAGATGTTGCTGTGGAAATGACTCTTGCATTGCAGTGTCGACTGGTCGACGAGGATAGAGGTTCAGGAGAGCATTCATTTGCCCAGACCTTGCATGCTACTGTTGCAGCCATATCCCTGCAGCTTCCTCCTGCCATTTTCAATCGCATCACGGGCCCCTGCAAAGTCACATGACATTTGGAACCAATACCCTACGTCGATCAGAAGCAGAATCCAAGGCATAGAATTGGCAATGCAAGGTTTTTCTTTTTTCCCTCAGGGTTGTCATCACAATGCAGCCATCTTCTGTTACTGTTTGGCCACTCATCTTCTTCTCCTTGCTCTTGAAGAGTTCACTGCTCTGATGCACCTTTTGTTGCAGTATATCTTCTCTTTCTTGCTGTTGGATTCATGCTCCTGATGCCCATTCTGCTGCGTTTGCTGCTCATCTTGCTTCCGTGTTGAGGCCTGTGAAGGAGCAGTTTTTTTGCAATTTTTTTTTTCTTTTTTGTCGAGTTCGCTTCTGACATTTCCTTCTCTTTGAGTCAGACCATCTTCCTGCAAAATAAGGAGGAGGCAGGGGACAGGGGAAAGCAAGAAGGGGGGGAGGAGTGACACGCTGCACCACGTCCAAACACTCTGGAGGGAGTGGTGGGACGAAGATGGGACAGCAAGAAGAGGTCGCGCGGGGGCGGTGGGAGTGGCGAAAACTACGGTTTGCTTTATGAAGCACCGCACACCTGATATTGGAATTTTTTTTTTATTGGGGGTCGCATGTTTGCAGGCAGTGATCGGACAACGTGGAGCCTACGTCGAACATGTGGTCTAAAAGAAAACGACGATTCATACCAAAATTTATATTTTGGTGGCAATTTTGACATTTCTACAATAAACTTCAATCTTTCAGCTTGCTATCCAGCCATATATCCTCATTTAAAATGTATGTTATGACCATCCTCTTTGCAGATGAAAAGTTGTAATTTTTGGGGGACACACTGTACACATCGTTTTCCAAACTCAGTCTTGTTTCTCCTTAGTTATGTCACGTACTTCCTGAGTCCTTCAACTTCTCGTTTATTTCACAATCTTTGAAATTGCATCAGTGCTTAGTTTACTTCGACAAAGCCAAACATTTTCTTTCTTTCACTGTATTGTCACATCGCATTTCAAGTTTGCTATATAGAATGCAAATATCACGTGATCCCAGCATCAACGATGAATCAGGTTCAGAACCTCATTTCAGAACTCGAATTAGCAACACCGGGTGCGAGTTACCATTGTCCCGACCCGCCAATAATGTTATGCAAACGGTGTCTCAGCTCTTCAAGGACTTGAGTTGATGGCATTAGAAAGTGGGGCCAGTGCACGTGTTTCGAGAGCGAAGCCTGGACGATCATCAAAGAACCTTCGAACCATCGAATGGACGTACTCGAGTGAGAATCCCTACCCTTCAAGGGAAAACGCGACGTACATACGATACCCGACCAGGTCCTGCACCGGACGACCACAATGTCAGCCGAAAGATGCATGGACACTCTTTGTTACAAAACAAACATTCTCCAAGAGGATTCTAGAAGAGCTCCAACCTCGAAGGGCGCAGAACGTGGGAGGCAACACACATCAAAAAGCAGACGTCACGCGAATCCCAAAAAAACGAACTTCTGCCTTTTTTGGCCTTTCACTCTTCGCGTGGCGTACGAAAAAGCTGGGATGTACCGTTGCGTGAACTCTTTGGGAATCAGCTTTCAAATCCGTCATAGGTAAGCTACAATGCCCACCAAGAGCTTGAAGAACCGCCGGCTATGAGGTCTTGATGACAGGAACGAGAGAATTTCCGGCAGCAACCAGACCATACGTGGTCCTTTGCTTTTTCGGACCTTTTATCCTTGATGAAATCTGCGAAGAGGCTTTGCTTCCCTATTGAATGTTAACATTGAAGAACAGCACCTTGAGATGGAGGCCCAGAGGAAATCTGGCGGAGCAAAAGTTAGTCATCAATGTTGAAGTCAATTGCGGAACAACGGCTCAAGGACTTGAAGTTTGCTCACCAGGCATCTAATTTATTTACCAGCGTGCCTCTTGCCGAAGAGCTGCCTTTTCAATAGGCGACGACACTTGTGGGCGACGCTGCTGACAAAATATCCGATATCCTGTGGATGAAGCTTAGCAAAGAAAGAGACTTCACCAGTACTGGAATTTAGGATTTAAGGAAACATGACTGAATGTGAACCTATGTACGTACCCCCCCCCTCCCCCCAAAACAAGGGCTGTCATACTCTTGAGCACAACAAGCCATGACGAAGTAGTGTAGATAAGGAGCAGAAAATAGCAGAAATGCATCCACATACTGCCAATGACACAAAAGGGGGCATGTCGACGCTATGGACCAGATGTCGCAACTACTCCTGCCACAGAAGGGCAAAACGTGCGATGGACGATGGCCATGTGGTATTGTAGCGAATTCGGAAAGCATGAGCACTACAGTAACTCGAGGGTAACAGGTGCCATAGCTCAGTTTTCGGAAGGATCTGTATTTATGTTAGACGGATCGCCCGTCCCACGTTTAATGGTGAAAAGTACTTGCGCTGTGAGTTATACTTGATAGCATGGGTTTGTCTTGTGTTTATTTGACGGATCACCGTCATAGAACGCGGCGAGCGATAGGCCGTTCATCGCTCCTCGACCGACGCCCATTGTCTGCGTGCGTGCAGCACGTACGTAGCGCGGAGCCCACGCGCAGAATAATTCCTTGTGCGGTACGGTTTGGGTGAGCGGAGCATGGCAACCAGTGAGTCAACTCTGCCTGTTGGACTGCGGCTCGCTGTGGTAAGAAGTGCGGGACGTAAGAGTGGCTCGTCGTAGGCGCTCGACCAAGGCGTGCTACGGGTGGGTGACCGCCACTCCAGCCAATTCGGCCCCCCAGCGACAGTAAGGAAAACGGAGTCCGCGCGAACGTCACCACCACCCCTGGCCAATTGATGGACCTTGCCGCTTGTTTTGGCACAGTAGAGAAGACAGACGAGGCGAGTTTCGCGTGCCAAAACCGGCCAGTGAAGAGGAGGATCGGCGAATGGCGAACGTCCCCCCTGTCAAAGCGTGCGTGTCGGAAATTATGGGTGCGGTCTGCGCGCGGTGGTAGGCGGCCGTGTGCGCAGTGGGGTTAGCAAGAAGGAACGATCTGCGCGGTAAGAGGTGGTCGGTGCTAGAGCGGCTGGCGCGAGAGTGCAAAGCGTCTAGCGCCCGGAAATGGGTGTGTGAGCGGCTGGTGCAGTAGCTGAGTGGACTACTCCAGCCCCTTCGCCCTGACCTGATTTTCGTTTCCTGTCCGGCCCGCGACTGCTGTGACGGGGCCGTCAGCGATCGTCTGTGATCGTTTGGGGGTCCAGTCCTGCCCCGCGAGGACCCGTTGCCTTAGCCAGACCGCACGAGGCGAAAGGCCAAACAACCTCTCACCTCCAGCTCGCTGCATCTCCGCTGGAACGTCCGAATAAAGACCTCGCAGGTCGCATTTCTTGCGGTTGTGTGTGTGTGTGTCGTGCTGTGTTGTGGCGCCATGTCAGATAAGTTAGGATATGTGATAAGTGCGGTGCTGCACCAATGACGTGCCTTCTATATACGGATTAATCTCTGCCCTACGTGCTTCCCTTCCTTTCCCCACCTATGTTTAATAAATATCCGCTCATTTGTTAAATGTTTCAGCCTCGTTTGTAGTCATTTCCTCATGCTCGCTTCTGCTGCAAATTGCCTGTCGCGATGTGTTGCGAAAAACTAGCAGGTCCGTTTTGTGCCCGCCAGTAAGGGACATCTAGTGACCAACGCGAGGGCTTCGGGCATAGCCGTCCGCTCGCCGGATTGCACACGGGTTGGGCCCCTAACGCGTCGGACTCGTTCGTACGAGCACCGTTCGAGGGTAAGAATTTCCCAGTAGTTGGACGACGTGGGTGATTTACGTAAAATTGTGAAATTGGCAATATCGACTCTACCCCACACGTGCGCCGAACCTATTGGCGCAAACTCGGTCGGAAAGGGACGCCGTTTACTTTTCGGGAGTTCCTGCGAAAAAAAGTAACGATCCTAAATTCGGTCGATCGTCGGAGCCGACTCTACTGCTCCAGCTAGCGTCGCGTGCTTGTCCGCCGATTACCCATAGCCGCAACAGTATATACCTTGTGGATGTAAGGCCCGTACTGAATTGTGTATGTGCATATTCTCTAGCACAGCATCAGATATTAGTCAGAGCCCACATTGCAATACAGGCTGCAAACTAATCCCAGGGTCACAACGGGGCGCAAGAGTCAGGGTCCACAAAAAAAAAAGAGTGTTTTATTGTCCAATACGAGGAAAGATCTCAAAAGCATCAGACTACAACGTGCGAGGAGTGCAGAGCAGATGTGCAAGGAGCACAGCATGTTACATGCTGTGCGCCCTGCACACTGATGTTGCCTTCACCCTGTGACAAATACATCCTTCAAGTGAAGACTCTCAGTGTTTTGAGAGCTCGGTGCCCTTGAGGACGCACAACAAACATCATTATTTGTTGAAAAAAACAGAAGCGTGCCAATACAGGAGCCGTTTGACGAGCTACAAGGCCTCCGGGTGAGACATCCATTCTTCCTAACGACTGCAGACGCCGTGAGATCTTAGCAACGTCACAAACTGAAAACATCAATAGAACTAGTACCGTGCCGCAAAAAAAAAAAAAAAAATTATAAAAAATAAAATAAATAACTATAATAATAATAACAAATAAACCACGCACGCCGTTCTTCGCTACTCTACGTAGCCGTACGATGCGTGACCTCGAGTCGATATTATTCACAGTTACGATTATTCGCTTATATTAATAACGTTATTAATACGTCCAACGATATTAATTCGCCCAGTCGATACGTTCGCGATCTTGCAAGAAAAACACAAAAAGCAAGAAGAAGAAAGAGAAAAAAATTTTACTTCCTGCCTTCGGAGCATATCCAAGCAACTGCATGTTACCAATTTATCTGCACCGTCTATATGAAAACGATCAATCAACTTGGCATTGGCCTTTATCTATAAACTGCGAATAACTAATCGAGAAATTATATAGAAATACACGAAAAAAAAACGATTCTAAAAAATACTTACTTCCTCTGTCAGCCATACCAGCCACTGCTGAATCTTACCGAAATTATACCCGTCTAATATGAACAAACGCATCACATGGGCATATGTGTTTTCTTAAATTCGCCATTCAAGAATCGAGAAATTTTATTAGCAACTACACGAAAGCATCTACTCGTCCTGCGAAGGCCGTACGTTGTCAACCCGTAATTGGGGATCGACTGGCTGAGCTTTCCACTTGCCCTCATCGGGCCGACGCCACTGCAGCAAGCGTGTCTCTTGGTCTATTGGGGTAAATAAACTGGCCATAACTTGCGAAGCCACTTGTGATAAATCAACTCTGAAAGGGCAATATCGCCAGGCGTCCCCGAGCCAATATACCTGGCGAAAGTGTTCAAATTAGATCGGACAGAGTTGTCGATGAAACAGCGGTCTACAACGCACACACACACACACACACACACACACACACACACACACACACCACAACACACAACACACCACCACACACACAGAGATGCTGAATTATAGATAGGATTGATCGCATCAGCACGAGAGCATTGCATACTACAGCGCAATAGGCCGGAAAAATCGGACAGATGCAAGAACACCGTGAGAGGCAAACAGGCCAAAATAGGGCTGCCCAGGCAACAGATGTCCACAGCGCCACCTTCATGTGCATAATAAATCACGTTGAATGCTTTCTTCCTTCTCTGAGCCAACAGCGCCACCTACAGTTCCACGACTAACATCCATGTTGATTGCTTCTTACCGTCTCTGAGCCACAGGACAACACGGCCACAGACAGCATCGCGATGCACACATAACCTTGTTGTAAAGAACTGTGCTGTGAATCCCCTGATATATATGTCTTGAATGGTGTGCGTCCCTCTTTAATTAAGCCTACTTGTAAAAAATTTTAACTTGTTTGTCTCCCTTTTAATCAAAACTATTTTTGACAATAAAAACCTGATCGTGGTCATTGAATGAATCCATTGTGAATGAAAAGGTCGGAGTCTATGTCCACTGTGCATTATGTGTACAAGTGAACAACTGGAGCAAGTTTACACATGATGAGATTTGTAACTCAAAAACCTTTATGAAACCAATAAAATTCCTGGAAATGAGTCAAATATAACATACAATCACCTTTGCTGTAAACACACCACAGCACACACACCACACACACACACACACAACACACACACACACACACATCACACACATAATACACTACCATCACACACATCACACATATACATACATACATACACACCATACACCACACATACAAACACACACACAAGCATACTACATCACATCACATACATCACACACCCATACATGACACACATAACACACACATCAGACATCACACACATACACACACCATACACATAAACATAACATATCCTATACACACACACACCATACAAACACACCACTAATACACAACACATACATACACGACACACAAACACATATACACACACACCACACATAATACATACCATACATATCACATACACAAAACACACGTATAACCACGTATACACAACACAAGGTATATAACCAACACACACACCGTACACTATAACTCACGAATACACACAGCACACAACTAACCATCGTACTACTACTACTACAAACAAACGCTATTCACACAATAAATATACACCAACCACATGCGCAGTATCATTACTCCACCACACCACACACCGACGCTCTACACACCCACCGTCATCATCACACACACACCGTATCAACACACAAATGTATATACCACACACCGCCATCACTACTCCCACAACACACAGCACACGCACACACACACTACACACACCATACAACACAACGTACACGCTATACTCACCACAACACACATAACACAGCAACAACACAAGCTACATAAACAACACTATACACACACATATACACACAACACGTATACACACACATCTATAACACACACACACATGTTAATATACACACATGTAACAAACACACACGTACGATATACACACATTTACAAACACACACACACGCGTCATAACTACACATACAACACATTTACAGTACTCACACACCACAACACGTACAAACACACGTATACACAACACGATCAAGAGCACACACACGCGTATATACAACACACACACACACCACACACACACACACACACACACGATCGTAATAAACAACACGACAAACACACACACAACAGCACACGTCAAATATCACACTCACGGAATCAACAAGTATTGTGAATTGTTGTTGCACCCAGCTGTTGACCAAATGTTCATTGTTATATTTTCAACCAATAAAATGGTTTTAAATGAAAAATAACACTTCCCTCATAAATCATATTTGTCCAATAAAAAACGGAGTGTCTGAATAATCGTGGATAAGCTTGTTTTTATAAATAGAACACATCTCTTGTAAACACGGACGCCGGAAGGGCAGCGTTTCCTCCGCCCTAACAACCACATCACCCTCGTTCTCCAAAGCCTTGTCCGAGTGAAACCCACGCCCACACCTAAACCACGCCACCATACTGATTTGTAAAATTCCATCTTCCACGTTTCTTGTTGAGTTAACCATCCCCACACCCGATTGTAAAATTCCATTCTCCCGTTTCTTGCCGAGTTAATAACGCCGCCCACACCGATTTGAAAAAATTCAAACGTATACACCGACCGTGTTGTGTTCGTAGCAGGATCACCAAGACGAACAAACGTACAATAGTGAACACGGAGATTCACCGAGAACTCGTATTAAACACCAACACGAAGGGACAAACGGGGTCGAAAGAGAACGAGCAAAAGAGAGAACATACAAAATGGCAGGTTAACAGCGCTACTCGGCCTCCTCACACAAGGCGGATCTTTGATAACCAGGGGACATTCACACGCATCGTGCCTGTAACCTACTAGTCAACCACCAGGTCTAAAACAATCGGATGGATAATTTATACGGTTTAAAATCTTACTGGGAGAGTGCAAGAGGCGTATTGAGAAACCATGGCGACAGCGAACAGAGACATCCGTCTTGCGGACAAGTCTAGACCGTAAAACGAGGCCTCTCAGGCAATCCTCCAAATCTTCACCGGATCTGTCCCAGGACGGTGTGAAACGAGGCCGACTGGACGAAACGTGCCCGTATTCCAATAGGTCCGGTCCTCGTGGACCCTTTCGTATGACAACACACACGAACCTACACCACACGACGCTGCCGCTTACCCAAGTACACCTCCCTCTCCTTGGTCCACCGTGACCAGCGCTTGGCCACGCCCTTCTTACACAACTCGTGCCGTCTACAACTTCACTCGTTTCGGCGCTAGGCCACGCCCTCCCCGACCCTGATACAAATACCGCGGACGCGAGAAGCGAAGGTGTCAGAGGAGGAGGAGGACAGGATTGAAGGAAATCAGTGAGAGGGAAGGGAGATCGAGGAGTATCTACGTCACAAGAGATTCACCCAAGGCAGGCCATACTGATCCTTACAATCCTACTCAGTTTAAACACTAAAACAGATAATTCGAGTCTCCTTGATCCGGATGATCGCACCAAATCTGAAATCGTTCTCGTCCTCGTCACACACCCAACCACCCCACCAAGTCTTCAATCCAAACACAATCCCACCGACTTCTCGACGATATCCTGCCAAGACGGGTAACAAACACACACTACACACCAGCAACACCACACACACACACCACACCACCAGCACAACACACACACACACACACGATCGTACAGCGTGTGAAAACATGCACCCCGTACAGGGCTGTGTTCACGCTGCAGATGGCACAGGTAATGCACCTTGAAGTAGGATTAATGAACCTGCCTGGTTTGCCAGAGGCAGAATAACCTTCACCGAGTCGGCCCGTCCTCCATCTGAACTCAAAGAAATCACGTGCTCACGTCCTATCATCACGTAGTCGTCTTCTGTGCCAAGCATTACATAAGTATATCCTGTTCCCGCACATAGTCCGACGATTCATGTTGCGACGCACGACGCAGCGCAGCCTACGAGCGTTCGGACTCAGTCCATCCAGCGAAGCTAAATTAAAATTAATAATGAATAATAATACTTTGAATAATAACTAATTTAAGTTATACTTCAAATGTGAGAGGAAATTGTCGTATCATCCAAAGCACTGTGCTAGGTACCAACCTAATGTTCTGTCATGCCTGTGCTCGAGTATCTATCTTATAATTAACAGCAATACGTGTGTTGTGTGTGTACACGACTGTGTGAAAACCTGTGTGTGTGTGGTTGCTTGTGTGGTGTGTCTGTGTTGTGTGCTGTGTGTGCTGTGACGCTGTTTCTCGACCAACCGCTGGTCGCGATCTATATGAAAACTTGCCAGATATATTGCCGCCTGGGACCTGAGGCGATGTGCCTTTCAGAGCGTTGATATAATCGGACGAGTGCTTCCCAAGTTATGGCCATGTAATTTACCAACAATGACAAGAACGTGTGCTGCGGTCCATTGTTTATCAACAAAACAGGAAAGCGTTGTGCCTGCGTAGACCGCTCGGCATTTTGTTTATCAACCAGATGAAGAGCCGTGCTTGCTGCGGCTATGCGTGAGTAACCATTCGGCGAACTGCCGCGTTTGCCAATTGACGGGTTTCTCATCTCTTCTCTTCTCATCATCTTCTCTCTTCTTTTGCTGTTTATTCCTTGCGAAAGAAGGCAAATACTTGGCTCTAATAATGAATAATTTGGTTAAAACTAATGATATTATCAAAAGCGTTGGCAGATCAGCAGCCCCGCTATTCTTGTCCTGGCACGAGGAAACTAAAAGAGAAAGCGCCTGTTTCTCAGCGATGTTGTTATATAAGAGAGGTGCTAAGCGAGATAAAGGCTGTGCTACATGAGTACATATACTATATTATATTATTCGTATATGAAGAGAAAATTGTTTCCAAAAATAATTTATAAAAAAATTGCCGTAACTTTTTTTGCTGTTCCAAATGTCAAAACCGCCTGTTGCCTTTGAAAGTTGTTAAGGAATTCAGCCTCTTAACTCAACATGCTTGCCAAACAATACATCTCAATTTTGGTTGTGTAAATAAACGATTTCACACGACGGTTTCCTTACTCATTAGCTCTGCGTCCTGCAATTCAACCCTTCATTGTTTCTATCTCATTGCCTCATCTTCACCTATCTATAAATCTCCACGCAATCTGCTGAATGTGTACTACATGCTGCTGTGATGTGTGTCTGTGTGTGTGTGTCTGTGTGCTGTGTGTCTGTGTGTGTGTGTTGTGCTCTGTGTGTGTGATGTGTGCGGTGTTGCTGGCTGTCTCGTGACCTGGTTCCCGACAACCACTGCTCCGATGTAAAATGAAACTCTGCCAGCTATATTGCTGGCGGAACCTGAGGATGGCTCTTTCAAGATTGATATTTAATCGCGACTAAGTATTCCCAAGTTTATGGCCATTTATGTTACACAAACCCCCAATGAAGCAGACACGTGCTAGCGTAGGCGCTGGCCCGCAGCGCCAATTTATTACCAATCACAGGAACACGTTTGAGCTGCGTGGGCGTGGCTGCGTAGGCCGTGGCACGCCCCGGCGACGATGACGTCACGTGCCGTGCTGTGTACACTGCGGGATCGATCGGATGCCTTTAGTTACCGTTGAGGTAGGCAGTAGTCACATAGTAAAATGCGCACGAATGTCATGGCAACT
>JAXMNL010001601.1:0-18209 GCA_035128595.1 Eptatretus atami
TATTCAAATCCATATAACTTGAGGGCCGGTTAACCATCCACTATTCAACACTCCATATACCTGAGTGGTCGGTTTACGATCCACTATTCAAACCTCCATAATACTTGAGTGCCGGTTTAACATCCACTATTCAAACCTCCATATCCTGAGTGCCGGTTTACCATTCACTATTCAAGACCTCCATAATACTTGAGTGGCCGTTTACCATGCCACCATTGCAGACCTCCGTATACCTGAGTGGTCGAGTTTACCTCCACTATCAAACCTCCATATACCTGATGGGCCCAGGTTTACCATCCACCATTAAACCTCCTATACTGAGTGCCGGTTTACCATCCACTATTCAAACCTCCGTATACCTAGTGGCCGGTTTACATCCACTATAAACCTCCAATATACTTGAGTGGCCGGTTTATCCACCAACTATTCAAACCTCATATACCTGAGTGCCGTTTACCATCCACTATTCAAAACCTCCAAACCGATGGTGTTACCTCACTATTCAAAGCTCCATAACCTGAGGGACCGGTTACATCCACTATCAATACACACAATACCTGAGTGGCGTTTACCCTCCACTATTCAACCTCCATATACCCGAGTGTCGGATTTACCATCCACTATTCAAAACCTCCATATTACCTGATGGCGGTTTACCATCCATATTCAGACCATCCGTATACTGAGTGTGGTTTACATCACTAATTCAACCTCATAACCTGATTGGAAACCGGTTTACATCCACTATTCAAACCTCATATACTTGAGTGGCCGTTTACCATCCATAAAACCTTCCATATACCTGAATGGTCGGTTTACCATCCACTTAGTTTACAACTCCATATACTTGAATGGCGGTTTAACCATCCAATACAAACCTCCATATAACCTAGTGGCCGGTTTAGCCATCCATATTCAACACTCCATAATAACTTGAGTGCCGTTTACCATCCACTATTCAGACCTCGTACTGAGTGGTCGTTTACATCCCACTATTTCAAACTCCATATACCTGAGTGTCCGGTTTACCATCCACTATTCAAACTCCAGAATACGCTGAGTGCCGTTTAACCATCCACGATTCAAACCTTCATATACCTGAGTGGACGACATCCAAGCTCAGGGTTCAATGTTAAAAGCGGTAAATTTTCACAGTAATACTATCCTGGATGTTTGAGTTTCCCAATAGTCTTCGCATGTGGACAGGATCATTATGAACTGAAATAGTTCAGAACAACTCTGTACAAATGTAGGAAATCTAATAGTTTCCACAATGCCGTTTTTGTGCACAGTATAAGAAAGACCAATACCAAAAAAATATCCACGATACATTCATTTTATCTCTGAATTAATCAATTCAGGATTTTGTGTATGCAGGTGCTCAAATATCAGAAGCTATAACTTGTAAGACTGAGTTGGCGCTACGTCGATCAGGTGCCTCCAAAGTCACAACAGGCGCTGAGGCGCGATTTGGAACACTGACGGCGAAGTTTTTTGATGACAGCGCTGACGTTTCGCCAGTTGGGACGGACCTCATGTAAGGGTCGATGCGATCTCAAGCAGTGTATCGTGTGTCCCGCGGTAGACAAATTGCACCTGCAGTTTTGCAAAAGCGCGTCCACAGAGTGAGTTCCCCGTCGTTGATTTTTGCATTGTACGACAGAAAATGCTTTTCTACATTACCCGTGCATCGTTTCCTGCAGGAGGTCAGCAATGCCTCAGATCTTGAAACAAAGAGAAAGAAAAACATACAAAAATAATTAATGCGGTGATAAAATGAGAGGGTTTGGCTCTTCCGAGACCGAGTCTGGGACGTGGCGTTGTAGGTACGCCATCAATGATGCGGAGCAACCTGCTGCAGAGCGTCTGTTCGCCGAAATAGTTGCCGTGGAGGCCAAGAACCAAGTTCGGAACAGTCATCGCTTACATTGTCGCGTTGCTCTCTTCTTTGAGGCAGCAACCCGAGACTGGCAGGGTCTCGAACACCTGTGAGCCTACTCTTATTGATAGACAACCGTCGGGATCTTTACATAGACCATCGCACGTTCAGTTGACATAACACGCTCACATTAACTGTAACAGCTTCAATAACTAACATTGTGATCTATCAGTTAATGAAGAATGCTCGAGAAGCTTTTGATTTGATACGTTTTTTGCATCTTCATTATTCGCAGGACATGCGACGAGCAGGCGATCCAAGCACAGCAACCTGGTACTGTCACTTTGCCCTCGTCTGGTGACAAGTACTGACGATGAAGCAGTTGGGAAGCACGAACAAGCTTTAACAGAAGCTTTGAAAAGGCACAACGAAGTGAAACGCGGCAATGACTGGTAAAAAGGTCGATCAACCCGCACCGTTGTCATTCAGTCCTTTTTGATAATGCACAAACAGAAAGCAAAATGGCGAGCATCTAAAGACTCATTCATTCCTCCAGTTGTTCGAGACGCAATGGCACAATCTGCAGGATAAACCGAATCCTCGATCGCACGAGGGAACGCCTGCTCGTCGGTGTCGGTGGAAGTGGAAAGCAAAAGCCTGTCCGTTTGATCGGCCCTACATAGCGCCTGGAGTCTTGCCAGATCACACTGCCAGGGCTACGGATCTCGGATCTCAAGGTCTTCGGCAAAAGCACTTCACCTCGTTAACAGTGCAGAAGTAATGGAAATAATAAACAATTACCTTTTAAATCCTTGGTATGACGGGGGTTGACACCCCGCCGACCTCAACCAGACTCAGAAATTGTGTCTCCAACATTAACCCGAATTTGGTTCAGTGTTCAAGTTTGAACATCTGTGTAAATTGTTTTCTCATTTCAGGAATACATTTTCAAAGAATTCTTTGCAAGCCCACTGACCAATAAATGTAATGACAAAGGACTTATCAATACTCTCTCTACCAACTTTCGACTCTTCTCCTCAAGCCCTCTCTGTCTCTGCATTATATATTTGCCTCTAAGTTCTTGCAGCTTTCTGAAACACAATCAAACGTGTGGCGTTCTAAATCTGTGGGTTTCGTTCCAACCGACAGGTATCTCAAACATGCTCTTCTGCAGTTAACTTTTCAAGTCAAACTCCATCTGATTACAGATCAATATACTCCTAAACATCTCAAACACCTCTTTCTTTCTTCATAAACCTTCCTTCTTCCACCTCCAAATCTTCTTCTCCCCTGCCGCTCCCTTCTGCACCATACACTAAAAATCTCATCCTTCCCACTGCCACTCTTCAACAATTCCTCCACCTCCTCGCAATTTTCTAGTTCTCTGCCCAACGTGCATACATCCATCAGACCGAGCTTTTGGCTCCTCATGCCGGACTTCTCCCAGCTGTTCCTACATCTTCTACGGCACTGTCAACAACTCTCCTACCCTCTCTCCCCATCCTGCACTCCTCCCCCTCCTCTGCTCCAAAACCCTCCCCCTTTCGTCTTTTAACAGTGGTGACCTCAAACATCGGGGCCTTCGCTATAATACCTGACAGATATCTCATACAGTTGCCACTTACAGAATAAACCAGAAATAATCTCCTAAGAGAATCTTTCTCCCTAAGACGTCTCTGACTCTAGTTCGTCTCTGGTTCTCCCCTCCTACCGGTAGTGGAAGACTGAGCCAACGTCCTGGTGGAGGAGTTCCTCTCTCATCAAAGACTCAATTCCTCACTCTCCAGCACATACCTCACTCCCAGACCCCAAGGAAACTCTGGCTTTTACGCTTTCCCCTCCATCCCCCCATCATGTTGATATGTGTGCGAACCGTCCACCAACAAAGTGATGACTCCATTTAACAAACCCTCAACTATCCGAAACATGGACCAACTCTATCTGTCATCCAACTCTCTCTCCTCATATGTGGCGTTCAATTTGTCATCATGCCAGTTGGCTAGGTGTGTGTACCTCTTCACCTGCCCGGGCACTTCAGCAAAATACTTCTGTGGACTCATTGAGACTGAATCAATCGGTCACTTCCCGAAGGGGAATCAACCAACGGGGCTCCATCTCTTTATCTGGATCTGATTTTGACAAAAAATCCCTGAAAATATCTGCTGTTCTTTCCTCGCTGCCAATCGGTTCCATCTGACGCATAGTTTGTCAAAGCGAACATCTCTCAGCCGTTATTGGAGAACCACCCAGCACCGACGACTTTGAAGATAACAAGAAAGCAAGACGATTCCAGCAAGATTGTAAATAGCAAGAAAGTCAAACTTTGAAGGATCATGTCCAAAATTTTTCATTGTGCTCATTTGTGTCCACCAGCAATAAACATGTCATTATACAATTCCGAGTAAGTTTTGTTTTAAATAAATTGCTTTATTACTGCCCCCTGTCCGCTTGACTGCTAGCTACTCCGTGCAGTGAACAAACAAACATTATCGAGTCACCCTGGAAAAAAACAAAAAACTCATCTCCTTCACACTGTTCATGACAATGACCTTCACTCAACGACTCCTGATCCATACTTATTATTGGAAGGAAAGCCTGAAAAATGATCTCAAATGCCATAGCAATGGTTCCTCAAATATTGCCCGAAAACTGATTATAATTATGATTAAGCATTTTTTCATTGAGATTTATTTTATTTTAAAAACAATTCAGATGTTATTAATCGCCTTGGTTGCCTCATGTCGGTGCAGAGCTGGAGCTGGCAATCAGTGCCTCGAGCGGTGGGTGAAGAATTTGTACCGTGTTCCTCATCGACCGACGCACAGGTAACTTGACTGTGTTGTGTTGTCCATGTTTCAATACATTTTAAGACACAAAGAATGATGAAACAGGTTGCATTATCTCAATGCAAAGCTCATAGCTGATAACAGGCCAGGAATGTAAACTCTGGGGGGGGGCGAAACGTGCATATGACCATCCATGTGAGTGCAAACACACACAACACAACACAGCACCACAACACACACAACACACACACACACACACACACTGTCAACATTCTTTTCAGCTGCACTCCTGTGAAGAGCACTGATTTGGCATGATGGGAACGCTTTGATTGGGTTGTGGTGATATTTGTGCTTCGTTGTGGCAGGTTTCCCGAGGAGACCTTCCTCATCTTGATTAACGACTTGCTGCATCAGTGCGACGTTCCCGGCACTCTTTTCGGATGAGAGGATTGAAGGGGAGTGATATCGGCGCTTGCGTAACGAAGTGAAGCAAGCTGGCTTCCGACAGCAGGCCATCAACTGCTGAACTTTTTGTGGCGCGGTGTGCGCAGGCAGCTCAAGGTTGTTTGTAAACCGATCGTGGATTTGAAACACAATTAGCCTTTTCCTTTTCAAATGTTTTCAAACCTTTAAAAAAATATTTTGCTCGATAAGTTTTGTACCTTTTATTCTGCTGTGATTGACATTTGATACAGACTCGTGGTGTAAAGGTTAGTGTCATCGAGTTGGAGTCCTGTGTGGTCAGCTGTTTTGAGCCATGGCTTGAATTGTACCAAATATATCCTATATTTTAAAGGGATGTGCTGCTTCCTTGCTTGAAGTAGCATTATAAAGGACGAGTGGGTCCATTGGACCAAATGTTCAGGTCTTCAGGCTGTAGCAGAGACCCGCTGCTGGAACTGCTTGAGCATGAGCTTGCCTTATCACACAAGCCCATGATGTGCTTGGGCCAGGGCGGGGATTATAAACATTGTTATTATTATGCATGTGAACACAAGATTTTTGGATGTAAGCGCCGAGAAGAAAGTCCACAACACTTTCAATTTTTTTCACCTTTTTAATGGCCTTATAGCACGGGAATTAAATCACGTTAAATCAGACTTTTTTCCACCTAATTTACACATCGATAACTACAACTTCTAGATGAAAAATATTTCTAGCAAAATTTCAGGAAAGTTAAATTAAAAATACAAAACTAGAGCATCCTTGTGTTGGCATACATGTCACGTCCCCATTATAATAGCATTGTTAATTAACTCAGCGTGTAACCAATACTTCAAAAATCACACACCAGGTTAATTGGCCTACACCTGTGTTAAATTGTAGTGATTCTGATGATTTCAGAACAAAATCACTTTGCGTAGGTTTCTCTGTCTGGGTAGTAGGTATTTCACAGTAGACTCAACATGAGAACCGAGGAGCCTTTCAAAAGAACTCCGGATAAAGTTGTGGAAAGGCACAGATCAGAGGATGGTATAAAAAGTATTTCAATGCCTTGAATATCCTTGAGCAGAGTCAAGACAGTCATTATGAAGAAATGGAAAGCGTATGGTACACAAGACCTGCTCGTCGAGGCGTCCTCCAAACTGATGACCAAAAGGAGATTCTGATCAGACGCCACAGAGGCAAATGGCAACTTGAAAGATACAGGCCTTCATGGCAAAAGACTGGTAATGTGTGTATGTGACAACGAATACACCAAGCATTCCAAAGTTGTGGCACATACAGTATGGTGCCAAGAAGGAAGCCTTTACTCACAAAAAAAGTCCACCTGAGTCCCGTTTGAGGTATGCAAATACCATTCCGGAGATTCTGAAGCCATGTGGCAAAAAGTTTGTGAGTCTGGAACGAAACCCAAGATGGAACTTTTTTGGCCGAAATTGCAAAACGTTACGTTTTGGACACAACTTCAACACAGACCTACCAAAGAAACCACCATCGTACTGTGAAGCATGGTGGTGGCAGCATCATGTTATGTGGATTGTTTCTCAGCAGGGACTGGGGTCACTGTGCAGGAAGAAGGAAAATGGATGAACGCAAAATGCAGAAAAATCCTGGAGAAACCCTGCTGTCCTTGCCAGAAAGCTGAAATTGGGAGGAAGTTCACCAATTTCAGAATGACAACGACCCGAAGCAAAGCCATAAGCTCTACTGGAGTGGGTGAGGAAGAAAAAGTTAGACGTCCTTAGAGTGGCCCTCGAGCCCAACAGATCCAATCGAATAATCTGTGCCATGCTTGAAGATTGCTGTCTATCACGCTCCCACGCAATTGGACTGTACTTGCACATTTTGTACAGAAGAAATGGGCAATACATTGCCAATCAAGAAGTGGCAAAGTGTTAGACTCGAACAACAGACTCACACCTGTAATTGCGTCAAAAGTGCTTCACCAAGTATTACTCAGGGGGGGTGGACACTTTCCAAACAACATATTTTAGTTTGTATCTTTTTATTTTTTTTGTATTTTTTTCTGTTTTTTGTAAGTTTCTACAGAAAATTTTTTCCCCACCCCCCCGAAAAAAAAAAAAATTTTGTGGGGTTTTTTAAAAAATTTTGTGTTCACTTGGAAGTTGTGGGTTACGATGTGTAAATAAAGGGGAAAAGTCTGATTAACGTGCATTTTAATTCCTGGCAATGAGGCAACAAAAGGCTGAAAATTTTTAAGCGGGGTGTGGACTTTCATTAGGCACTGTAAATATTTTACGTATTAATTAATATATGCTTTGTTAGAATTTTATCATTATGTTTGTTATTATTTGCTAATTTAGAATGCCATTGCTGTGGAAGGACCGTTTGAGCTGCTCAACACCACCTTGAGCAGTGTGCATTTAAAACATGGGAATTCTTCTGGTTCTTTGTAATTACATGTAACCTAATCTAACGTCAGGAGATCACGACGATCATTTCGGTGTAATGACAATCAGATCAGAAAACTCCACTAGACTCCACAAAAAAACTGCCTCACACACACAACACCCACACACTCACACACACACACACACACAACACACACACGCACACACACACCACACCACACACACACACACCACACACCACCTACCTCATCCATTTACAGCGCAGAGATGATGGAGCACGGAGAGAAACAAGTCAACGTTGGGAAGCAATGGCAAACCACCTTGTATTAAACTCTTGTCCCAGAAGCCTTCGGTCACCAACCGTGATCTGTAAATCGAGAGTAACGGGCACCATGCAAATTCCAAAATGGTGTTTTGAATCGGACGTAAATTTGGTCCCAACTCACCGGCTACTTGTTTAAATTTCTGTACAATTGCCCTTGTCGTGGTGTCCGGTTCAAGGTGTTGCTTTGCTTTCCCCTGTTGGAGCTCGAAATTGACGGGTACGTCTCGGGAAGTTCCCGGCTATCGTCAACTAGCCACGGCCAATTGACTGGGTTCTATCTCGAGTGGCCGGAGGAAGCTCGTTCTTTCAGTCGTTTCTTACTTTCTGCAAATCGATAGAAGGATTACGGTGAATACGCTGTTTTCATTCACACACAATATGCTCTTAAAACAATCATAGGATGTTAAAGACTTATTTTTATTTTTAAAAAAAATTCTTTGTTCCTGATCAGTTTATTGTTCGAACGTAATCGTTTACCTGCATATTTTTCTCCGTGCCCTTTATTTCTCCTTCTCGATTCGACAGCCGGAAATAAAGTCGTCCATCAGTCAATTCATGTCATTGTTCACACCACTGGTGAACGAAGCCTCACAGAGCTACCTCGCCGTGTAACGGCGGATGCAACTACACCACGCCGAAGACGTTCCTCGAGCCAAATCAAGCTGTACCAGCAGCTGCTGAACCGCAAGCGCAGGTGAACTGCCACGCCAGCATGGAGCGTCTCAGGAACGGTTGGAAAACTGCAAAGTACGCCTCTCAGGTCCACAAAGCTAGTCCTCATGGTCGATGCCACTCACCTTTGGAGTGAACACTTGACAATGACACTCGACGAAAAGCACGTCAACTTTTGTAACAGCCACTGTAGCACAACTCTGCTCACTCCGTTTTTATAAGCATGTTGTTTCACTTTCGTACATATCTTATTGTTTGGACAAGAGGGGGAAACACGATGGCATTGGGACGTGGCCATTTGTTGTGGGCCGTCCCCCTCTTGCGACAATTCTCGCGTGGCCATTGATATTAAATGGCGACGCGTTGGCCGGCCGTAAAAGAGGACGTCCCAATCCACACCGTGTCGTCCCAATGCTACACCTAGTTTTCCCGACTATTTCAACTGAAATTGATTACTGGAATTTATGGACACGAGTACACACAGTCCGTACGAATCGGCAGGAAGGGGTCGTGTTATTATCCTCTCTGCGGTACATTTGATTACAGGAGATCGAGGTGTGTTCGGTTAGCAAGTTTCCTGCAGAGCGCTCACCAAGTGGTTTAAGTGTTCAAGCAAGCTCTCTCTCTTTCTCTCTCTTCGATGGAATGACTGGCTTGGCAAGCACTAGCTCGCTGCTTGGTAACTGAACACACCCTAGGTTTAGTGTTAAACAGCAGTAGCGACGACTTCAAAAAGGTAATCATACGTGTTTGTGTTTATTTAAAATATTTTTACCTCCGGTAGCGGTGGCCCACGAAACGTCACGCTAATCCAATTATAGACGTAACCCAGCATTTTTCCGAGGAGGAAAACCCCTTGGAGAGAGGGGATACAATTAGGATTAATATCGACGTTATTCTATTATCATGAGTTGTTTTAACTTTTGTTTTTAGAAGCGGAATTGGAAAAACGCCACGATTAGCTATCTATACACCTTAACACGGATTTCGCCCAAGACCTAAAACCCCCTTCGGGAGAGGGACAAATGAAGTCGTTACAACCTCCATCGTGTGACCCTCAAACCCCCCTGTCAAGTTTGGTTGAGTTTGGATTCGTAACGACCGAATGTATCGCGGTCAGACGGACAGGCAGACACCAAATTGCGTATTTTAGTCTGATTACATCCACGACACCTTCGATGCTCCTTTCCCGATGCTTTCCTTCCTCTCCCCAGGTCGATGATCTGAAAGAACGGCTCGCCATTCAGGAAGTGGAACTGAAACAAAAAGATGAAGATGCTGACCAGCTTATTAAGGTTGTGGCCGTCGAAACAGACAAAGTGACTCATGAGAAAGAGGTTGGCAAAGTGCAGTACCAGTGTAACTGATAGAGGCACAGCATCAGCATCACTTCCAAGAAATGAAAGCTACCTGGCAGCCAAACTGCCACACACAAGAACAGACACAATGGAAAACAATTTTTTCTATTTATTTTGTTCCAAACTCGCTATTTTAAAAAAAAAATTGGACTCGGGGGTTTCATTCAGAGCCGATGCTCTGAGTACTTCTACCGCCGCCGTTAACGGTGGTGCAAATTGGGCGGCGGAGGTTGAATTGTCTCAAAAAAAAAGGGCAAAACATCCTGCTTGCGAAATCTACCGTTAATGGGAGACAGACGAACGCACGGGCAGACACCATGGTTCGCATATATACTCGTACTAGTGGGCACCATGGGAAACCACGGCACAGAAATGTATGACATTTGGACAGCTTGAGTTCGTGCAAGTCTCTGTTGAAGTTCATCAGCCGTCTCATTCTTCTCTTCGTTGTTGTTTAATGGTGTTTTGAGCCGTGAGGCTCTATATACGCAAGCGTCCAACATAGCAGCGGTGGATGAATTTTGGGTAGTCTTTAACCATATGGATTTCCCGCTCTCTTTCATAAATCTCAGGACCCCTTGCAGAGCGGGGATGGTTCTGATTTGAAGGCCGAAATGAGCGCGGATCAGACATTATCCGTTTCATTCTCCCGCCTCATTCTTTTTCTTTCCGCTTCTGTGCAGTCTATGATGACATTCATCGGCTGTTTCATTCTGTTGCCTCATTCTTTTATTCATTTTGGAAATGGCAGTTCCAAACGCAACGCGTCACGTCCTCCGGTTTCACGTCCTCCGATTGATCGATCCAACCCTGGCAAGGTAGCTCAACGCGAATGTGCAATCCTTTGAGAGTCTAAGCTATCCTGGCAGGCCATTAAAGAACAAATGCAATGCATTGATTGTTTGAATAATACTTTACTTTTACGATGCTATATTGTGACGACTGTCGAAGAATACAGTCACTGGGAAAAGTGTTGTCGGCGGTGGATGTGGGCACCCTTCTGTCCACTGAAAACTGAAATTACTCTTTTCGTTCGTGTGCAGCATACAAAAGGCATTTTTTAAATTAAAGATTTAAGAGAAGCGAACAAAATGGCGGCGAGTCGATTTGAAGCCCCTCTTGAATGTAGGAAGCCCCCCCCAAACGGACGGACGGACAGACAGACTGGCGCAAATTATCTATAAGATATAGATTGGTCTGGCGAGGGTGGTCTCTGTACCACGTACTTTCCCTTCTTGATTGTATTTCGAGCGAGCAGAGGGTCCAGCACGGCATCGATCGTCTCTCGATGTTCTCGATGAGCAGGGTGGCCCCATCGGACACCGCTCTCTCCCCACTCTCCAGGTATCTTGTGAAGGCAGAGAAAGGCAAATCGAAGGAATGACTGCACAACAATCTGATCCGCTTCATCAACAAAAACATTTTGTGAGGGAGCTCAGACGACTGTCACATCTGAACCGAGATGCACTTTCATTTACCCATTGCTGGCCGAGGCGAATGATTCTCAGCTGGCTGCCAAACTTGTTCTTTATCCACTTGAGGCCTTGCAGCTGGGGGTCCACGAGAAGTGGCCAGCGCTGAGTGCTGCACAGCACCGAGGCGTTCTCAATGGACATACGGTCGCTTGGCAAGCCCTGGTTACTCCAGGAAGCGATTTCTGCATCATCAGTCAGCAAAGTCAGTGGGTCGAGGCCTTGGAGCATTGGAATAGGTACCTGCGTAATTGGAAGTGAGGGATGCGGTGGCGGACGGGGGTTCATAGGTTTCACTGGAAGCTAACACATTGACCTCGGTTGGCAAACGGTAGGGTCTGACAAGAAAAACATTGAACTTGATGAGTTCACAACAATAAATACGAATTTCAGATTTCAGATTCACAGTTAAAAAGCCACACACATGTCAACTCGATGTACTTCAGGTAAAGATGGATAAAATTACATGATCCAGCCATGAACAAAGACTTCCATTCTGTCACCACATGAGAGGTAACTAATTTCCCTTTGATTTTGTACATTCGCCATCCTTCCTTCCCCCACACCTCTCGAATTTAACACATCGTGCACAATGCGTACATATGCTGGACGAAGACTCGCCGGAAACGTTGCACCTGAGTTTTGTCCTCGGGCTCAGGTGATTATATTTTTATGCCTCCGCTGACGAAGTCGTCCGAGGCATTATGTTTTGGGTTGTCGTCCGTCCGTCCGTACGTCCATGCTGATTGCCCTCGCCAGAGGAGAGGGTATTGCATTTGGGTCCGTTTGTCTGTTTGTCCATCAGAGCGTTTGTCTGTTTGTCCAAAATTTTCACCATCAGAGCGACTACTCATGCAGAATATTTTAATCATAATTATGACGTCATAGGTCACGTCATAGGAAAAAACTTTGGGACCTCTCTCTGAGAAACGCACCAAGGGGAAAAAATGGCTTCGTTATGACGTCATAATTGCATACGTCGAATGCTCTTATCCAATCGGTGAAAAATTTTGAGTGTTCCAGGATCTTGGGCTAAAATTTTTGAGGGTCATCTATGGATAAAATGGTCCACAGAAGATTTTTTGGTGACGTCATGGTCACGTGTTCAGCAGCCGTCTTGTTTTTGCATAAAAACTTTCAAAAAACCTTCTCCAAAAACGGCTAAACTGATCGAGGCAAACTTTCCAGGTATGATCGCCTATCCACGAGGAACAAAAAGTTCTGCACCTATGACGTCATACATGACATGATTTGGCAGCTTTGATTTATTGAAGAATAAGCGTTTAAAACTTCCTTCTCCAGAACAGCTTGACAGATTGAGGGGAAACTTCACCCGCATGTTCCCCAAGCCTTGGGACACCAGGTGTTCACGAGTAATTAATCGGTCACGTGGTCTGGCAGCCAGAATTATTTAATTTTTGAATCTGGGTTCAGGGATTTAAATCAAAAGTGTTACTAGTATGTATAATGATGTCATAATGTGGCGGAGGAATATCTGCTGACGTCACAAGTCGAAGAGCGTCCCTTAAGTTTTTAATTAATTCGAGACTGGACATAAGGAAGACATAAAGTGCGTGCAAACTGCGAAATTTGATTTTGTGTGGAAAGATAATAATCAGTAATGAATGATGATTCCTTCCGAGTGAAACCTGCCACGCGCAAACCTCAAGTTTGTTGAGAAAAGGCAGCCATTGTTCATCGACGAGATCTGTGCGATAGTTTCGAGTGAAATAACCCAGGTATGAGCAGAAAGCCGTGACGAGAAGCACATCCCACAGAGAGTGTTCTCTTGATCTGAAAACCCTGCACGCCTCAGCCCAACGCACATTCTCCGATGCAGGCCACTTACCAGCCTGCGGGGACAACATGTCAAACAAATCACAAACAAGCGGAAAATTCTGGCACAACAGGTCCCTGAACCATTCAGACAAAATTTTTTTAAAACACGCACAAACACCCCACCACCCACACACCACACACACACACACAACACACACACACACACACACACACACACACACACACACACACACACACACCTCTAGACAGTATGATAATTGCTATCTTCCAAGTCAAAGCAAAATTCCAAGAGCTTGATGGTTACCTGTTGCAGGTAATTGTAGGGTGGTGGCATCGGCGTCCTTCTTACATTTAAGTTTTTCTTCCGTTGCTTGGTCAAACTGTGCCTTCAGCTTTGCGAGATTTGCATCCAGTTCCTGGCATTAAGAAGCATTCATTTTAAAAAAATATATATATATATTATTCAGTCACTGCTAAAATAATCAAAATGCATTCTTGTTCACATCCACGTGACATGTGTGACGTTAATGTTCACACAACCACCGACAGGTGTACGTGCACGTGAGCACGTAGTCGTGCGTGGACACACAGAACGTACGCGATCTTGGTTTTGAGCGTCGCCAGTGCATCCTTTGCAGCTGCCAGGTCAGTGTTTGCTTCCTCGAGTGCTTTTCTCTTCGTTCCACATTGCAGTAGACATTATAAAACAGAACGATGTTTATGGCCCAGGAGCAAAGGCCCGCTGCAGCCAAGGATTTGGCCTTGATGAAGTCGGGATCAAATTCTTTCTTGTCAAGTACGGCCTGGTTACGTCAGTGTAACAAACACGTTTCAGACAACGTCAGTGGAAGTGGAAGAGAAGAACAAGGTGACATTTTATTATTGTACGTACACGTGATGGAGGCGTGTGGAAGAGCTCGCAACAAAATGGAAGGAAACAAAAGGGGGGAAACACCAACAGCATTGTAAAAGTAGAGAGTGAGACCAAGGGGAATGGGGATAAGGACACGTGTGGAGGAACAAGCGTCACACGAGCTGAACGAAACACAGTAAGAAGAGGGACTGGAAAGCGGGGATGGCAGAGGAGTCTTTCGGAGAGACATGGAGGTGTGTGCGATTTGTCTGGGTTGAGATACACATTCGGTGTTGTACAAACTCCTGATTCTAGATATCAAGATCTGCGGAGAGGGAAGAAGCTGCTGCTTGCCGACCCGAAGGATGAGAAATGACGCGGGCAGAGAGTGGAATCATCGCAAAGAGATCAGGCAGCATTTTCAAGGGAATCGGAAGATCATTGATGAAGATGAGCAACAAGACTGGGCCACAAGACACTGCCTTGGGGACTCCAGCCTTGACAGGGAGAGAAGATTGGAGGATCCTGTTGAGAGCGACAAGCTTACGACGGGAGTGGAGGAAGTCAGTGAGCCATGAGAGGAGGAGGCTTTAGATACCATAGGCAGAGAGTTTGGAGATCAAGTCGGGGCGCTGACTGTATCAAATGCTCGAGAGGGTGAATCATCAGCAAAGCCGATAGCAGGTTTTCAATGGAATGAAAAAAAGATCTCATGTCTGAGATCGAGGGCTTCCTTCCATTGTTGGGAAAGCAGAAGCAGCACGTCCAGGTAGAATGGCCGGATTTGAAACTTCACTGATGGTCTGAGATCTCAGGCTGTCGGAGGAAAGGAATGGTTTGATGTCAACTGCGATATATTGCACGACCTATCTTATAAATAAGTGGAAGCAAATAATGGCCTGGAGTTAAGAGGATGCGTTTTTTTACACTATGTTTGTGTGTTGCAGTGGCAGTGATGTTGTATACCTTCCAGGAAGACGCAACTGACCCAGAGAGAACGATCGAGTGACCAGGCAGAAAGAGGATTATAATCATTACAATCGGAGTCGAGGTTTGCGAGAAACCTCTCCACCTTCTCAAGTGGAAAGACAGTGCCAGGAGCAGTTGGGGGTACGACAGGTTATTGCAGGTGTAGCGAGTGACAGGTTGTGGATGCAAGATTTGGAAGCAACAACAGAATTGAGGCATTCATCCTTCTCGTGAGCGTCGTCGGCTGTGATGCCATTTGTCGTGAGTGAAGGGATGGATGGCGGGGCACGTACACCAGAGACAGACTCAACAAGGCGCCACCAGGTCTCGAAGAAGGGACAGGTTTGAGAGTTTAGTCTTTATGTGGCCGGATGATGCTTTCGCGGCTTCCTTTGAGTGGCGCACACTTGTTCCGGGCTTTGTGGAATGATCTGACATTGCCTTCGGTCGGATTCGCCTTCCACGAAGAGAAGGCAAATGTTTGAAGGCAACTGCCTCACGACAGGATTCTGGGTACCAGGGGCAAGAGGATGGGTATGACGGCTGTGGACGAGATGGGATGAATCTGCACATAAGGGAAAGCAAGATTGTGTGGAAGATTCCCGGCAGTATTAACATCAGGAGTGTGGGAATGAAGCAATTCATGAAATTATATGAAGTGTGCGCAAACTGTTCAAAAACATACTCACTGCACAGCCTTCAGGCACGTGTCTGGGATGTGCTCCTTGTCGTAGTTTATGAGACTATCAAGAAAGGCATCGACCTTTGCCATACCAATTTTGGATGCCTTCCAGCTGCGATCCTTGGCACCTTCCCTTTTTGGAGCGAGCAAGATCATGACTGCGGCGGCCACGTGACGACGGCTGCAGGAGGGGCACCGAATGACTTGAGCTCTGTCAGGTTGTTCTGCAAAAGTGTTAACGATGCAAGATTATGGACTCCGCAAATGCAATTCAGTTTGAAAGCAGATGACTTCGAGCCCTGTCCATTTGGTGTAACTCCAGATAATGAACGAATAGGAAAGGCGTCAAGGTCAGGGAGGTTATTTGTGCTGTTTGCAGCGAAGAAGGTCTAGTAGGATAGCTCGGCCTGAGAGTGTATACATTCACCTCCAAGCTGTCTCGCTGGTATGAATATCGACCCAGGTATAAACTGTCATCCTGATGTTTCACGGGCACGGCGATTCAAAAATGTGTGTGCCGGCATCGATGGACGTTAAACTGGGTGTCCTGTCTGCCGGCAGTAGTTGGTGGACGTCAAAGACCCAAGTGTCCTTCGTGACTGCACCCTTGCCAAATTCGAATTTCTGCCTCTAACCTTCAAGGAGCACTGCATCATTGGCAAGGCTGTGCTCCAGTAACCAGGAAATGGTGAAAAGTTTCCCACCTCAAAGCTATGTCTGGGAATAAGTGGTGCCCAATTGTGGAGAAATGTGTTCGGTAAAAGGAGTCAAGATGAAGTTCTTCAGACGCTGGGGGGGGGGGGGGTGAATAAACTGCATAAACTCAGAAACATCATCACATCAGCTGTTACGAAGTGTTGTGGAGAGATCAGGGAGGTTTTACACAACAACGAAAGAGAAGGGAGGACGATGGGAGAGATCATCAAAGCTTGTTATCATGACCAGCAACCTCAAGGGGGCAATGTGAATGGTCATCTGAGGCTTTTCACATATCCACATGAACGCCGTCCTGGGCAGCACAAACAAAAATGCGCTTTGACGTTTCATCTGCACAACAAAATGGTGAAGACGAAACGTGTTATTACATCGTTATACATACTTGTACCAATTTTGATTTGAATCCCTTCGGCTGTGCTCAAGGGTCACATTTTTTTACCAAACATGGCCTTTGACCTTCGACCTCAAAATCAAATTTGTCAATCTTTACATCATTACACATACTTGCGTCAAGTTTGGTCAAATCCATCACTGGTTCAAATTAGTGCGGCAACAGAATTTCACTTAACATGACGTCTGACCTTTGACCTCTTGTACTTGTACAAGTACATACTTGTACCAAGTTTGACTGGAGATCCCTTAATCTGTTCTTAAGTTATCGCGGAATGAAAACGATCGCGGACGGACGGACAGCCGGACGGGCAACCAAAACACAATGCCTCCGGTGACTTCGTCGCGGAGGCATGAAAGATACACCTGACTTGAATCCAAATGACACCTTGAGGGCTCTGGGAACTTCTTGTCATGGTGACTTTGCCTGCTCTCAATATAAAAATGGAAAACAACAACAAGAACAATAACAACCTTATTCAGTGTATTCAAAGCTTCCTGCGCCGCAATCAGAGCTGGTTCAGCTTCAGCAAGATCAGCTTCACAAGAACGCTGCTTTTCTGACACAACCTGCAATCAAAAGAAGAAGAAGACAACACTTTGTGAAGGACAGCATTACAGAATGTCATAGAAATTATCAGAACGCTAAAGACAAACCAGGTATCGGAAGGTGAACTGACAAACATGAACGATGATGTATTGGGCGATGTTCGGCGGTCACTTGAGAAAACGACTCTCTGCAAGGTACTTTAGAGGAGTGGTTGATCACCTTTTTGGAGTGAGTGGAGAAGCCAATGGGCCAACCCCCCCCCCCCCCAAAAAAAAATCCACTCACTTCCCAAAAACTGCCTCCTCCACTCACTCCCACTCCGTACTTTAGAGGAGTGGTGGAGGAGGCCAATGGGCCGACCATGTGCCTCGTGGTTGCAGCAGGTTGATCAGCATCTCAAGGAGATGGGGATGGGCCAGGTATCTACCTGGGGGATGGCCAACGGACACTCCCGAGTACGGCGGAAGTGTTTGCAGCGCGCGCTACTCCGGCGCATCTTCCCATACCTGACCTGGCCATGTCCCAGCTGTGTGTCTCCATCTTGTGAATCGCAATGCCTCATGTACAGAGGTCAGTGTTTCTTTATTAAATCTTGTATTATTATTATTATTACTACTTGCTGGAGGTCCAATAGAGTAATATAATGCTGACATCCCAATCAAAGCCGACTAATGAGGAATTCCTAATTTTGCTGAAACACTTAAATGACGTCACATCAAGAAAATTAAACGTCTCATCCTGCGGGCAGAGGGACGGAGCAAAATCAATCAGTAATTTGAAAAAAAACATGGATTATCAACTTAATTTTCTGAAATTATTTATTGTTTCACATGGTAAAAACAAATAAATAAAAGGTCACGTGATTCCCATGTTTTATCGTTGGTTTGATTCTGTACCTCCGTGAAGTCCTGGACTTTCAACTCCTCCGCGTCAGCGATGG
>JAXMNL010001603.1:0-17398 GCA_035128595.1 Eptatretus atami
TCAACCGGCTTCATCCGCAGCAACGGTTTCGTTAAAACTGCCGCCATTTTGGCCTAACGACTCACGGCTGTGGTTCGCACAGGTCCAAATACAATTTGATCACCGAGTCGACGTGGTTTATTTAATTGTTTTGCATCCTTATCACCAGAATATAGAAGAGGTAAGACCTTTTGCTGCAACCTCCGGCGAACAACTCGATAATATTGAAAGGCGAACGATGAGCGCAAGCCCCCTCCCCCCCGTCTGAGCACCACTGCCCTAACGAACTTCCTCTGCGACCGACATCGAAGTGAGACTTGGAGCATGGTAGATAGAGCGAACACCACAAGCGAGACATGCAACATCTGCAGAGCAGCTGTGATCGTATAGACGCAAATGACAAGACCCACTTGGTTGCGAAGTCCAAAGAGTGCGGATCCGCATCGCTATTGAGTCAGTTATTGTGTATGGCAATGTTACCAACACCGCACCTCACTTCCACACATAATATGGCTTTGCACTGCTCATAAGCTCAGAGCGCGAGTCCACTCTGCCATTGTGGAGCGGCCTAGAACTCTTTGCGTCTCATTGTAACGATAGACGCAAGCGTTCGATTATGTGCACAGCATAGCTTGTGACCAGCCTAACATCCAAGCAAGCATGCCCCGCACAACTACAACTAATGGAGGGACCTAAAAAGTTGTTTTTGGAGCTCTATGCTGTGCAACGCCAGTTATCTGCTCATCTTTTGGGATCTCGCTCGAGAAGTGAGAAACGGCTGAACTTTGGACTACATTGTCCTTCTGCGGAACTGCAATTTGGTGTTTGTACCGTGACTTTCGGCGGCAAATGGCTTCATAGTGCAGAGCACCAATGCTCGAAGCCACAACTAATGGCGGCGAGTTCACCTGGGCCATACTTCAGTCACTTTCTCTTCCTTGTGGATCGTTATCGTGGATTTTGTTTCCTTGTTGATTGGCGTCCTTGTCCGGGGATTACCGGTCCTTAAACAATGTGACTGTTATAGACACGCACCCATTTGTTCTCCTCGGGCCTCACCACTGTAGATTCCGATGGAAATTGAGAAATCTACAAGCCCCTACTCCTTCCGGGCACCAAGAGATCACAGTCCCATAGCTCCGATCACACACCACTCACGACTAAACGCCATTGCATCTGTCACCATAACATAAACGAGGACAAACCGACGCCAAAAACCAAATCTCTCCAGCCTCATGCACCAGCTCAACAACATCAACAGAATCAAATGTTGGATGCGCGCCAGAAATTGAAAAAGAATACGATTCACACACCAACTCATCCAAAAGCACGTCCCACACCAGTCATGCACATGCAGTAATCATTAACTAACCCTTTACCGCGGAAGGCAGGACAACGACGTCCACATCCAGTGCCAGACGCATGAAAGTAACCACCATGGCCGAATACACCTCATGCATTCAACAGGCCCACCTATGCAAAAAAACCATAACCCCTAGACTCGGGACAACTCCTCCGCCGCACCTTCGACTCTTAAGCCAAAAGGCACAATAAACACAATGCTTCTACAACACTACCATCCCTGTAGAGATGACAGTCACAATATTGCTAAAAGAAAATAGTAACACGTCCGCCATGTCATCTACCTCTCTGTAAAATCGGACATTTGCTACCAATCCGATACGTTACAATAACACCTGCCATCACAATGTAAAAAATATACCGACAAAACGCTGTCACCTTCCATCAATGACCAACACACGAGAGCAACAAGCATCACACATGACTTCACTAAATGTGCTACACCAATGGCATCTTCATCCTATATCCCCACATGACACTGCCTGCCAGTCTGTGCTTTCACAACCCTTCTTATTCCCGCAAGAAGTGAAACCCGCTTTCAGTCTTGTTGCTCTCTCATACGACAAGACACAAGTATCTGCCAAGTTACTTGGGTCTTACTGTATCCTGTCACTCATCTCTTACTGATTCCACTTGCCCCCCTTGTCGACCTAATGCCTCGACTTCAGAACTTGACTCATGATACCATATCCCAAACACTACGCCACCCCTACGTACCTGGCACCCATAGATTCACCTTGGAGATTCTCTCAGCATACAATCAAGAATCACTTTCGAAAGTGCGTAAGACACAACCCAACATGCCCATCTAAGTGACACCATCAACAATGATACATGCATACCCCTCTCGTTACTCTGTCTGAGCATTTCACTTGCGCTTCACAAGAATTTTCCAGACCAAGTGTGACTTTACAGCTACATGAAATGAATACCTTGCAGCCGCTATCACATGAGAGAATGCAGGTGTTGACTGATTCTCCCATAGCGCCAATTCGAAATATTCTTGACAACTCACACTCACCTTATCTGCTGAGATGCAACAGTCGTGACCAAGCTAGCAGTCGTCTTTCCAGGACTTTCTCCTTCCAAACTCCCCCAGCTTGCTCTTAGTGAAGAAAGAAAACAATGTTCTTTCTGGATTGGCATGATAGAAAAGCGACATTCACCCTCATTCTGTAGCCCCTCCATGAAATGAAATGGAACTGCTCTTCGCACACCGCTACGGTCGATGAGTACTACCATATTACGACGCCCTAATTAAGCGTGCTCATGCATCCATGTAATATCAGTCTAAACAGTACAGCCCCCCTAGGAATCGGCCTGAATTACTCTCTACTGAATGGGTTGCCCATCTCCTGCATATACTGCCAGCCGATGAATATTCACATAATTATCCAAAGAAGGACTCATAATGCCAGCACTTCAGTGTCTGCTCCTACCACGAATGTCCTGCTAGTTGATTGGTACTGCATCCTCTACCATACCAGCACCATCGAGCCCTACGTATCACAGTATAGACGACATATCACTTATGCAATACACCACACCCAAAAACCACCTACGAAAAGATGCCATGCCGTCTTCTCTCGAACCAACAACATTGCATCCCTCCGTTCACACTGTTGCAATAAGACTGCACAAAATGACTCCAATGGGCCCATTAGGTCGCAATTTCAAGGCCAGATCTCTTTCCGTAGACTTGTGAATAACTAGAAGTTCCCTTTCGTCGAAACTGCGCCTGGCCACATCTGATGTTGATTCCATTCAAACGACACTCATGTTACTCGAGATAACGATAGAAACTGGGTCCATCGCAGCACGGCATCACTAAGCACATTACACTAAGCACCCCATGCCGGCGATCTGATCTTTTTATCAGCTCTGAATCGAAACTTTATTGTCTTCATTCAAAATAGAAGCCTGCAACTCTCCATAATACTAGCTGCCTTCTTTATGTCTTACAAGTCATCCAACTCAACCCAAATACTACCCACATCTCGTCCAAGTCATTGCAGACCGGACATAGCATTGATTAAAGATGAAAGTGCACATCGAACGCTAGGAACAGAGGACCGAATCAATCTCCCTGCCAAGCTCTCACTAATCTACACCCCAATCTCTCCTAACTATTTTAGGTCTAGGATTAGCGCTCTGGTGATGTTTAGATTCTTCTTTTACACTACACCTCACCATGACACTACAACGGCGACCACTTGGTACAACAGCCAAAAGATGTACCAGATGATTTACCATAAAACATCAACAAGTAACAAATCAGCAAAAGACATAATGACGTTGCACAGAAGTCACTTGGAGTTTCTATAAATCCTAAATGTTACACCACCCCTCCTAACAATACCATAAATCAATGGGACAGTTACACTGTTTGAGCAAATACAAACCAAACTAAGTTATGCATAACCTGACCCTCACCTAGTCCGATCGTACCTAACAAGGTCATAAAGTCCCTGCAGCATCTGTAACACCTCCAGATAACTAAAACACCCGTTATCCTTGGATCAACGCTCCGCCCGTTCTAGCATGTACCTGATCGATTAGGGCGGCTCGCAACATAAACGAATCCCGGGACAAGACAATTATAAACTCCACGTACCATTTGGGACACTAAGAGAAGTTGTACAGAATAATAAGATGACACACAACATACCAATCTTCTACTAAATAGAACCAGAACCACTGAAACACTCCAATGCTGAGTTTAACAGCATCTGATGTCACCACATGTCTATAAAAGTGCCACATACCACACCTCACTCTTACAACAATCTTTACTTCAGCAGCGATGCAACTGAAAGTCATAACCCACTGATTAGTAGCCTGGATTCAATCAGCAACCATCATAGTTTCCTCCAACACTAGTACTGCTTCAAAAACTGCAGCTAAGTGTACTTCACCCTACAACGCAGACCCTTAACTGGCTAAAAAAAAACGCCAATCTAGTTAATCACCCACGAGCCAAAACAACAAATCAATAGGACCAACTCTTTACCAGAACCGCTGTGAGACCAAATGCCCAAAAACAAATAGCAACTAAAGCCATATCTTGGAGCATAGATGAGAAGCTTGACAACAGTGAACTACTCGCAGGACCCTAAAGTGCCCAAGTAACGTCACCATCACCAAAGGAAATGTCCATGACTGCTGAACACCAAGAAACGATACTACCATCTAACACATACACACTACCCCCAATAACACCAATGAATAAGTAGCTTAAAAAACCACTACCAACTCAAGTTACAACCCGTTTCAATGCAAACAGTACAACTTAAAATTCAATAATACAAATTGTGCCACAACATCCAACAACGCGACCAAAACAAGTGTTGTACCACGCCAGGAGACTTCACAAAAACAGCGGAAATCAATTCAACACCCCAGACCAGAGCCACTTGAAACACAATACAGGAATCACACACTAATACAGATCATGCCCAAATAGCAAACAACCTCACAACACTAACTTCTACAGCACAAGTCACCACCCTCCCAGCCAACTCCCAACTGAGGCTAAACACAATTAGACGGCAGCCACTCATATGAAAAAAATAGCCACAAAATTCTTGAAAAAAATGAGACCCGCCCATCATTGAATACTTCAAACCATGCAGCACTCAAAACGAGCAGATTTCGAGAATACGAGACAAAACAATAAGAACACGAACAGTCGACCAAATTTGTATGCAACCTCACCAACCTGTTCATTACATTTACGCAGCACCCAACACCAACACACGATTTTTCAGCCGGCCTAGTTCGACAACCCCACAAAAAGAACGGACGACATAATACTAGCCAGAAAAGATAACTAAGACAACCCCAAAGCCAACCACTCCGAACAAAAAATGCAAACACACAACACCAACAACCAACACAAAGAAAACCCCAGTCCCAGACACAAGCACAACAACCAACTGCTACGACCCCACACAACAAAACAAAACAAAACCCAACCACCCAAAACCAACAAAAACACCACAAATTTTGCACGCAACAGACACAACCAGAATGAACAATACAGCAATAATAAGTACCAGTAAAGCCAAAGAAAAAAACAAATAAAACAAAAATGAGGAACCACACAAAACAAAACACCCACCCGAAAGGACGATCACCAACACCCCCCGCCACACCACCAATCAACACAAACCACATCGATTCTCGCAACTTAGCCCATTTGTACGCACACATGGTCAAACAACGACACACACAACAGAACACCAGGCAAGCCGCAAATCACAAAACAGAACTAAGCCTTTTGATACATTCAAACCCAACATCGACCCTACATTACACCTAACTCTTATAGTTGTCTAGAGTTGTTGAAACAGAATCAAACAATGTCAACCAAACTAATCCCACAGCCGCCCTACCTCCATGGGATTGGATTGACATTGATGAAATGTACGCCTCATTTAGGTAGCTAAAACGCGTCTAGCTCCTCAGGAATTCTACGTCCAAGCGAAATGGGAACACTGTCACAAACACGCCTCCTGTTTGAATCTGTTTCAACCTTGGAGCGCAAAGACAACTTCGTCGTTCCCAAAGTTAGACGTCCTAATGACAAGCTACAAATATTTTACAGGCGCTACCTATCGATATCAATATATAGGTGAAAGGAGTCCTCTCAGGCAATATTAAATATAATATGATTGATCCCGCAATCAGCCGAAACTCCCCACATTACTCAGAAAAAAGATTTTTTCTTAGCAATCATCATCTGAATGCAACAAACAGAACCTCTTCTTCTTAGCTACTCTTGACATCAACACCGCAACTACCACACACTCAATAACACCAATCTCTGTTTGATGAGCGCCCACTGTAAAAATGTATTACTGCTCGACCACAAGGTAGACTGATGCCTAACAACCGTTAGACTGTGGTTATCATAAAGTGATTCCCAGAGCAAGACATTTCTAAACTCAAGACCATCCAAGACTGAGCAAAGCACGCCGGAAACAGGTCCATCTCTCACAGCGTGCACCTGTCAGGGAAATAGGAGATGGAGCAGAGATGCACGGATATTAAAGGACGTCTTACGTGGCATGAGCGATTAGCTGCAAACCCAAGCAGCAGAAGAATGTCAATCAACGTCGACCGATTACTAACACGGCAACAATGTGTCTCACCACAGCCATATTTTAGAAAATTCCAGATTCAAAAACAGACAGGCCAATTCCGTTCACCTTACACGCGGCATCAAACCACACGACCGTAATTTTCCCGTCACCCGCACAATTGCTTCCCGTCAAGTCACACAATAAGATGTAACAACTCTGCCCTGCCTCTATATGACAACTCATTTACCGAATTCACTCAAGTATCCAGTAGAGCAAGTTAGCAGCATGGGTACTGTGGGGCACGCCGCTTACCTTGAGACTATGAAACATCAAACATATAGAGACAACCAACGTCCTTATCGGGGCATCAGAACTGGGTCAGTAACACTGACAAAGCAGCCAAAAAACCCACAAGTTTTAGCCCTGTCTAGGATTATACACAGGTGTTATGACAGCACCTATCCTACCTGCTTGCCTCTCGACCATTTGCGTCAAAAACCGACATTTTACCTCTAATCTCAGTGTGCAGAAGGCAATAGTCACCCATTGGCTGGTTCAAAATCCGTCTCCGCGGAGAGATGACACAGTTTAGACTAACCTTCGTTTGGCAAAATGGAAGTCACACATTCTCACGGTTAAAACCATATTGCACAATATAATATGTGACAGGACGCTACTAAATGTCTGAACTTATATATCTATTCTGCAGACAGATAGAATGGCATTGACTCGAAACTATGTGCACCAAAACTCAACCGACATACTAAGTCCATCACTGACCCCCACGCCGTCCCTCCCCTACTTCCCAACTTGATCTTCTAGAGTACTAATGTAGCAATTTTGATTTTCTCTCTCCCAATGTATTGAGTGACATTCATCCCTACCACTAAACAATCCTTTGAATTACATAGACAGTAGCAGAACTAATCCAATTAAGACACCTACTCCTGATATATGGGGCATATAACTAGAGACAAAATACGAGCCTATGTGACCATTCAGACTCAAGCATCGAAAAGTTACTAAACAATTAACAAACCCTCCTAACACCTACCATAAGGTTTCTTTTCGACGTACGAGAAGCCATTGTCCTAGTTCCCTCTCTAGAACCCATACTTAATAGACCAACCTGACGCAAGCAGCCCAATGACCCATCCGAACACAATACCGACACAAATACACTGACATGCTATTACTCTTCTACATCAATCCTTCCTCTATATAACATGCCCCTCCTTCCACAAATTATGAGACGATGTAAACAATGCAAATTTTTATCTCACAATAAAGACTAGAGAAATATCTCAAATCAGAAGTGTTTGATGACAGTTCAAAAATATTCATGATATACTTATGAATAATCTCAAATCACTTTTATTTTCCAAATACTCAATCCACAACACACTTTCGAATATGACATATTTTCACGATAACAATATATTCGATTCGCACCAACTAACCAACAAAATATTTTTAAAGCGTTTGTTGTTTGTTTACAAGACAAGGACAACCCTGGTACCACAGAAACTCCATCCTGGAGGTATACAGCTAACAGACTATCACTGAAGAATATATAGCAACACACATTTTACAAAACATGGATTCCGTGGCTGGCTTAAGCTAAAGCCGACCACGAAACATATAATTCTACAAAGAAACGACGAAAAAAGGTACGTGTCGGACGCGGTCACACATGTCGAACAACGCAATGTCTGTGATATTCGCACTCCAACATCAAACCTCTGCGCAACATCACCAAAGCAAAACCACACACACCTTAGAACCAAACTACAACATAGGAGAAACAACAGGCTTACGTAGAATCAATTATGCCAAGACCAAAGAGAACATGGGAAAGCCTTATACAAGTGCTACCGAAGCCAAATCAGCAAGAATACAAACCTGGTGAAACCAATCAAAAAAACAATAGCAGGCTATATGTTCATAAATGACCAAGAAGGAGCCCAATATCCAGTCAAGGACATTGGCCACAATGACCGATCCTGAGCACTGAACTCTGCGCGACAGACCTTTGACGCTGCGGGTAGCCGCTCCAAGCAAATCGACACCGACCCCAACAACCTTCTACCCCGAGACACATTTGAGCAGCCATCAATTCTTCTGCAGCACAGAGAGCCCGCTTGAGTCCCCAACGATACTAGAAACCGTCTCCCTACACCATGTTGCAGTCCATATCTTGAGCCGTAGGCAAGCAGCCTTCCTGAAACGAGATTGAGGTCATTTACAGCAGTAGATGGTTGAGGATGGGCAACCCTATTTCTAAGGAGGGACCAGAGAGCTTCATGGTGCTTGACACCAATGATCAAGGTGTATCACATAGCGCTGAATCTGATTGCGCACAGAAAACTCGTCAGAGAAAAGGTGAGAAGTCTCTCGCGCGCAAAAGATCACGTACTAGAGCAAGCTTCGTGAGTCCTGACAACCAAAAAAAAAAAAAACCACACTCTGATGAACAAGCCGCATATAACCAGGAGAACACGAACTCAAAGCGAAATCACAGACACAACTATCAGGAACAAGCTTGCTCACTACTTCAGTCGAATTAATTCTCTCCATATGCCACCAGATGCAATCAACTCTTTCACCAGAAATCACAACCAGATATTAGTGATTGCATCTCTTTCTCGGAAACCAAGCATTAATAGGTGTCCACTTGCAAAAAACCACACAGATAGAAAAAAACATAGGGCGATCTCAGTCCTGCAAATTCTGATCACCCATGAGAAACACACAACGCAGCAGCACTATCTCTTGATCGACACAGAGGAACACCAACGCGACAAAGCTTGCATCAACAAAGCGCGCGATCTCCCTGCGCTCATTAGAGTCTGATGGACTGACTCACCAGCGATGCCCTGTGGTACGATGTTCCTTGAAATGGTGCGACTAGCATAGGTCGCAAGAATGGTTGAGTCCATACGTCCATCAAAGGGCCTTCCAGGACTTGCACATAGGTGTCAATATATGCTAAGCCCACGTATCAACTTCAACTAGCGACAAAACACACGGCGTGTTACGCTCATCTGGGACCTGATGTAATCTTGCCAGACAGCCTGAAAGGAACCAACACACACGTACCGTGCCAAAGCCGGAGGCAAAAGGTAAGTCAAGAGCGACAGGTGGTATATCACCACCACCAACTTCCACCTACCAAAGAACACCTAGAGAAAGAAACTTCTTCACTACGTGATGATGAGAACAAAACGCTGAGCTGATTCAGTTTCCCTCTAGCTTGACAGAGTCAAGAAACGTCTCGCAAACAGAGAGCATGAACAAGGAAATCTATGCACTCATCGAGAGTGATGACTCTGCCTCAACAGGCACTATCTGACACTTTAGACACAAAACCTAATCGCACAATGCTCACATATATGGAAGGAGATGCAGGAAGCCGGTGGTTGCTGCTATCAATCGAATGTTCCGAATGCCTAGAAAGACAAAAAAGAAGGGAACACTAAAAGCTGCACACCAACGTTACGCACGAGTCCCAAACTGAATGTAACTAGTTTGGACTTGGGGAACTCTCTCAGAACAACTCGTAAGAGCTGCCATTCCATAGAAAATATCGCAGGAAACAGAAATGTGCTCAGACACCTCACTCTCTCTCGCACGCCCCCTCTCAAAATAAATAAACATCGTTTCAAGAGTTATCTAGTGGTTGTACACACAAGTCCGTATGGCAATAGCCTAGACGCATACCCTAAGAAACACATGGACCCACTACTCCCAAACGATAAATTACATGCCTAATCACAGTGAGATTTTTTCGCTGCAACCTACGTTTCTCGCCATTCAAATGGCAGCAACAGACGAGTCATTAAAAACAGAACATAGCCTAGGCCAAGACCACTACCTAAAGTGTTCGGTTATGGTTCACATACAGATTTAAGGAATAAATGTACATGACGGCCACTCAAATCACTTGAAGAGTCTCTTCACGGCAAGCCCGCCACGTAAGCCTCTGAATGAAGAACGAATGAGAAACTAGTCCATATTTGTACACGTCTGTGAGAGCGACAATAGATTAAGGTAAGTCTTATAACTGTTCTTTCCTGATGTATAATCTCAGGCAGCCAGACCACAGGAAGTATATATTGTACAAGCGATGATCTGGATAACCCAGACCTTACTCACCACTCAGATGTGTCCAGCCACCAGAGATACTCATCAGGAGGATCAAACTCACCCCAACAGGAGACTCTCTGACCGACACGGCCAACCCACCGTCCATAGCGATGACCACAAACCCCCCAACACCCAAATAACAAACAAGGCCCACAAACATACTAGTCAAGCCCAGATAGCAGTTACGTCTCCCCTCGCACCTCACCGAACACGCAACCGACCTATGCTAGATTGAGGGAATCGACGAATAAAGGATGCAAAGAAGATGGACACAAAGCCCACTCTGAGAAACCACCCTACCAGAACACAGCAATCCACACTCCTAAAGCCTACAAGAATGGACACAAAACATAACAAATGTCTATGTGTGGGGAACAGAAACATGGAGTACCTCTCCAGCATCCTCGGAGCAGATCGCACGAAATGCATAAACTATTCACGCGGCAAGACCTCAATAGGATTTCTGTACCTAGATCATCTTTTTGTCTTACGCAATATTTCAGAGACTGTCTCAAGAAATCACAATTCTTTAACACCTAGGAATTTTAACAGGTGATCGCCAATTTACTGAGCCATAACCACATAGGCCCTCGCACCCACTCTCTCTATCCACCCACCCCTCCACATTATAAATCATAAACGTGATTTATCTGCATACGAAAAAGATAAGCAATAGTATCAATTTAACTATGTATATAAATAACACATAAATCATAAAACACCGGATATCTGACCGTTGTCAGACAAATAGTTTGTGCAAGAATTGACATACTATACATGATAAACCGTATTTTATACAGTGTGTAAATTATGATGAAGAAAACCGCTTACTCCGATTAAGAAGGCTTCATCGTCAGACAAAACCCCAGCACAGGGCAGATACGGCAAGCAAAGCATCTATTATACTGCTTATACATCCTAACCCGAGAAAGAGTTGGCTTAATTAATTGAAAGCGTCTTTTCCCCATCTTGCTTATGATCCTTTACATATTGCGTTTAACTTATTAAAAAAATTGAAAGACCTCTTTTATCCAACTCCGCTATCTATTCTTTCTACGCGGTCAAACAATCGACCTACTCATCGGAAGGATCTTTAGCTATACAGAAAGTCACTCTCCTTGCACAACAAGTGAACCACCGTCTGAAAATAAACACTTTATGGTATAAATAAAAACCAATAGATCTCGAAATTTCCCCCCAAATGACCTTTAGTCAACCTAAAATGCCCCCAATACAAATATACATATAGCTCGATGGAAATATAATTGCCCCTTCCTCATTCCCATGAAAAGCTCCTTCAGCAGTTTCACAGAAAACAACAAACCTAATCAGGTATAATCCCCTCCTTCATCTCTCCATCTCAAAAACATCACAAATCACTCGTCTGAGCACTTCATACGTAACTATTTAAAAGGAGGTATTGGCATGCTTCTTATAATTTATAGAACTTGATAGAGAGTAATATTCTCCTGAAGGAGTGCAAAAGATCTAACAACTTATAAAGATTAATGTCATAAAATAGTTATTCAAATGTAAACAAATCACCATGTTTAATTTTGTTGTCGGGTATATAATAATTCTGTGACGACAAACACTCTATCAGGAGCAGTGCGAAAGGCAAACTCATATAACGGGAAGCGACCAATAATATGCCATGTAACATAGGTAGCAGGAATGAGCAATTTGCGACAGCGGCAATATCGGAAAATTCTAACCTAAAACAAACAACAACCACTAATTAAAAAAAATACTTCATATCTCACCAAGACAGAATATAGACAGATTCGAGCCGGAAACCTCTCACAACAAAAATGATTCCCCGAAAACTTAAGACGGAGATACCAGAGGCAAAATATTCACAAGATAAAATGACAACCTAATGTCACAATACTAATGGTAAGTGGATACAATATTGTAGACTTGAGGCTCTAAAATCTTATTACTAAAAATATAATCAATGATTTCTCACATATTAGAAATATAACCAACATTAATCCATCGTGACCGTGAATATTACACAATTACTTCACAAAGGTCTAAGTAGTCGGACATGGATGAACTCTAATGTTCTTCTATTTCAGCTGTAGTCATTGGAAAACTGAATTCTGCAGCAAGATAAGCTATTTTTTGCATCTGTTTCTTTTTACAGATTCTTATTATTTAATTTATGAAAACATTTTCTTTTACGAAGGTTCATATAAGCACTCACATACACTGAGCTGCTCGCCTGGATGCGGGAGGTGATGTTACTGACGCTGGAAACAACAATTGAAAATAATAAAGAAGAGAAGATCGCAACGAATCGAAAATGACAATAAATCACATGATTATAAGGCTACACCCTGGAAACAAACATCATCATCCATCTTTGCCATTTTTTGTATATCGTTTGGTTCCCTTTGTCACCAGCAGGAACCATGTACATATTTGGTCCTTAACAACTGTTGATTGTATAAATTGAATTTTCTATCTAATCCCCCATTCTGAAATATCACCGATTAATAATACATAAACGTACAATCGAGTCAACCGCAACCAGGCTAGAGTGTACAGATTCGAAACGGCAAACGGTTGAAAACCTATCACATAAAAGCGGACGTCTTACGTACTACAACCTCGGTCATACAGTGCCAGCATGTTATATAACGCTTCTTCTAGCATTCTATCAGTATATCTACTCTCTGTAATTACTTCGCACTTCGCCAACCTAATAACCTTCCACTAAACCCACGAAGTCAAAAGATATTACACAATATTCAACTTACACAAATAAACCAACAACAAAAACAATAACCATGCGAGGGTCCTGTTAATCTAATGATTGCTACATTTTTATATGTTATATATGTGGTAGATGTAGCACGTACCACAAAAGGCGGGTATTACCCTTATAATTCATCAAGCTGCGCCGAAAGATGGTGACAACTTTATACACATCATCGCAACTTCTCTCTCATTCTCACAGATGTGGTGACTTCAATTCTGCCATCATGCCCAGTTGGGCCTGAAAGTCGTGCGAACACCCACGGTACTCCCTGCCTACCTGCTATCTTAGTTGCACTCTTCAAGCCAGGATACTTCTGCGCACTAAACATATGCGGATGAACACAAATCACCTGTACAACCTCTCAGTGCGACACGACGGTTTCAAGAATCGGAACCTCACAATCTATTCGCGAAATTACTAAATCTTTGACCAAACAGATTTCACCACGACAATAATGCATGATCTCATTCTGGTACGTAGAACAATAAAAACACTCAAGTATCCATCCTGGCAACATCCTAGACTGTTAAAGCTACCATCTCTTCTCAACTCTCTTGGCCAACACTCAAAAGGCGCCATCAAGAATTGCGCGTTTCACTACAAACGAACTGCCACAGGGACCTATCCAAGGCGAAACAGATCAAATTCAAATAAAAGACCTGACGCCTCTCCCAAATTTCTCTTTAAGCGTCGACATGCACGATCTAATCCTGGAATTCTATTATTCAAAAAATACATGACCCTTTCTCGATTAGACAAAACAAAACCCTAATATACAATCATCTCGTCGTTTTACTGTCGTGCAACCCTTTCCCCCATCCCTTACAAAATAACTACGAGTTAGCTACTCAATTAGGACGTACGGAAACAACGAGCAAATTTGATCCCTCTAGAAACAACAACTTTCGCTTAAACCTCGCCTCATGAGAGTTGAACCAAAATACTCAATCGAGGCGCATCTTAATAATTCATTCCCGTTTACACAAGCTAGAAATAACATAGTCGATGTCATGATAACCCTCCGGAGAGCCAGGAAACACCCACCTCAGAATTCTCATTTCAAAGTACTGAACTCTTACCGAAAATCAATCCTCAGCTGCCTCTCCCTCATCTCAAAACAATCCTACCACAAGGGGCATTGCGTATAAGTCTGTTTCATGGTGGATGTTTCCCTCCATCCCTTCCCTATACCTTTTCAAATTATAAGCGCAAAAGCATGACACTCTTGACACATTTAGTAAAGGACTGAAACTGTTAATCTAAACTCTGTGTTCTGCTTGTAACTCTCTAGATATCTCAACCTCATCGTGCAAAACATTCTACTCATACACCAGCCTTATCCAACTCCATCCAGCCTGTTCCTTGGCACTCTGTGATCCATTTTCACTGATAAAGTAGTGGAGAGCTTAGTTGTCAATAACCTTGACTTCAAGATTTCTGCAAATTAGGTCAGCCTATATATAGAGCCATTCAGCCCCATGTGTCCTAATATGAACTGCATCTGCTCTATTATTCTTTTCTTTATCGTCTCTCTACTCCGTCCGCTTACTCATTTTCCTCCTCTCTCTCCCCATCACTCCTACTATCTATTCTCTCTAACTCACTCCATCTCTCTCTCTTTCTCTCTTCTACTCTGCTCTCTCTCATCTCTACATGTCCTCGCCCCCTGCTGGCTCGGTTGGTTCAGTTTATATATAAATGCATATGCTACAGTAGTAGTGTATAGTCTATGTAATGCCAACTGTACATGATATAGACGGATATTCCATAAAATATTCTTTCATGACCGCGTTTTCTCGCATAATATCCACCAGGTTTGTGGCAACACAAGAGACCTCTGCCGATCGACAGATGATCGATGGTTTGAAAACATGCTTCCACACTTGCCCAAATTTCATACTCACCTGCTTGTGTTCTCAGTCCTCATATTTGTTTGTCAGGTTATTTGCGTTTTCCCCTCTTGTAGAGGAACGAATGAGAGCACGTTCGCGATAACCGGAACACGGACCGTAGTTCAGAGTCCGATACATCCGGTATCAGGGTCGTTGCCGCTGTTATCGCTCTCAGAAAGTTCACAACAGACTTTTTCGCTTATAATACTGTTATTTTGCTTCTTTTGTATTTTTCTTCGCTTGTGCTTCTTTGCCTGTTTTGTCTGCTTCAATCAGTTCCGTTATGGTCGCAACCTCGTCTTTCCCTCTCTAACGGCTCTGGAGAAAAAGCTCTTGGCACGCTATAAATTGATACGTTTTACCTGATGTTTAGACGAGATCATACCTGTTGCGACCTCCCATTTGGTTGTTTGTTACTCAATTATTTGGCGGCGGCTCGTGGCGCTACGAGATATGCGTGTGCTGAACGTGAAGCGGATTTCTAGAACAGAAGCACTGACTCAATTAGCAGAAGGAAATGACGTCTCAGTTCTGTGTCCCCGGCTGAGGGTGTTATAATATACGAAGAACTCGGACATCGCCAGAGTATCTCCAATGCATTGCAGATGATACCGTTTCCTTGCCGGCGAGATGAAAAAATATGGTTTGTCATACCTGTGAAAAAATGGACGCGTACGTAAAGAGCATCTCATATCGTCACCGTTGATCTTCCACTAGTTCCGTTACATAAGTAAGTCGTGCTGGGGTATGCGGTCATGCAGCTACCTCAGAGGAAGCTAATAAGCTGAAGCATAAGCACAGAATGAACTGAATATACAGGAAAGAAGTGACCGAGATTGTTAATTCCTAAACAAAATATGACAAATTATAGGGCCGATGTTTCTCTTCTATCCCATACGGTGGATGAGACAACATACATTAACGCTAAATGTCCGATAATGCTGGTGGCTCACACTGACTCATCGTACCTAGACCAGAGACGTATAGGATTTCGAAATAATCAATACCCAACACCAGCATATCCAAAGGACAAGACCAAACTGCACAATCTAGGGGATTTCTCGTGACAATCACCTCTTAAATCATACAAAAAAGTAATAACGAAACTAACATTTCCTGGTATTTGACCTAGCGTAGACTGGGGTACCCGATGGAAGGCGGTACACGGGGGTACAAGGCGACTGTTTTATAGAAAGTCGAAATTAGTTCACGTTCAGGTTATGAGTTGTCAGCAACAGCAACAATCAGTGATCGTAGTTAAATTCGAGCTACGCAAAATCCATTTAGTGCACAGTTATGATTGGAAAACGCTGCCTCTATACTTTGGCACAAGCGCAGATACTACCACATTAGTTCAGGAGGTCAGTTGGCCAAGGAACGTCCTCTGGCTGGGAATGCGGAAGGCATAGTCAGGTGGGCTCAAGCTCACTCTACGTACTTCAAGGTACACGTGTGCCTTCACACCTCAGTGGGCCAATTCATGCATTCAGCCCAGGCTATCAGTGGATCAGTTGCGGCTGGCTCCATACTACATTATATTACTCTAATGGTTAAAAGTCTGAGTGGACGAAGAGTACCTCTCACAAAATAAAGGTCTTCTCGCAGTTTTAGTAGTTTTTTGAGATGAAGGACCATCGTTGGAAGGTCACACAATCGAATAGAATCTGCGTCCTGTAGATCGCTCGGCGGATGGATGTCTGTGCGGGTTAACCGACACATTTTACCAGGAAATGCAATCGAGAACTAGCCGTAAGTGATGTCACTTTGTGGATCGATGACGATGTGGAAAATCTATTGGCACAACGTGTTCGTGTGTATCACACTTTAGCTTGATTCGTTGAGATACTGTTCTTTGGGAATGTTCGTGCTCCTACCAACACAGCCAGATACAGCTGTGGCAATACAAACTCCGATCCGCGAGAAAAGGCGATATCGGGCGACGTGGTCCATTCATACGCTGCATGTCCGTTACCGCTGATTCTCGCGGCCCGATCTATCCTGTAAGCTCTCCACGAAAATGTTGTCATTTTGTCTACTCTTCCGTTTTCCAGTCTTGAGGACGATACAGGTCCTACGACGGTTGGAGCAGAATATCTTGTGTTCACACTGGGAATGTCGCGGTGGATCGTTAGAATGTGATGCACCATGGGGGGTTACCGGTATGGGAT
>JAXMNL010001604.1:2489-17052 GCA_035128595.1 Eptatretus atami
TTCAAAGGTCTTTGGATCCTCACGGGTCTTCGGGTCATTTGGCATCCTTTAGGGTCTTTTGGGTCCTCAGAGGGGTCGGCTCCGATGGAGGAAACGTCCGGTCCCGGGGTTATCTCCCAGACGCGGGTTCACGTCGGTACCACGAGGGATAAGGGTCCGGCTGGACACGGTCGTAACTCGTACCGTCACGGTACCGCGAGAACTACGTGGGTCCCGATACTGCGGGGATCCGTGACTGTGCACTCGTGATTTGGGGGAACGTCACCTTGTCCGGAGCTCACGTAATTACTGTGAATGTAATCCCATCCGTGACACGTACCCTCCCTCGTGTAACCCTGACATCGTTTTACACTACTCTTCACTATCACTCGTCATTCGATTTACCTTCACTCTCGTTCACACCCAATCAGATATATGATTTACTGATGACGATGAGCCTCTGCACCGGCACACAATGGCCTGTCCTTGGACTCGATGGGATCTCAACCCGTCGATCGAGCACTGGACGGGAGACAAGCGCTTGTTTTTCCTTTCAGAGGAGGTTATGCTCCTTGATGCGGACACCAGGACGGCGGTTTATAGCTGCCCGTTTACATGTGTACCGACTTTAACACCGAAATGTGTTTAATATGATCACCTTATATGGGATTTACATACAGGTGAGGGTGTTGTCATCACGAGGCGTGTCTGTGCGCTCCCCTCGGGTACCACGGCGCGTCGCCCTTCTCCTCGCACCACAATGGACGTCATGGACTCACCGGGCCTTCTCGTGACTTGGTCACAGGAATCGTAAAGGTCGTTAAGCACGTGACCTGAAATAGGTCAAAATGGACGATTTAGTGAATTCCTTAAAAAAAATCTTCTCCAGACCCCCAGACTTCCCCCCGGTCAGAATGACCCAATCTGGTACATTATCAGGTGAAGGGTCCAGTGAGCTACAGGGTGTGGTCCTATTTTATTAACATGTGAAGAGTGAACTTTAGTTGGCTGTTTGTAAAGGTAACGGAGTTGTCGGTAGTTTACGAGGAGAGTCATTCATTCTTGCGATTAAGTGCAAAAGTTCAAGTCAAAGTTTGACCCCATGAAGCTGTGACCTTCGAACTGCTGTCCGAACTGCTATGATTCACTCTTGTCTAGTCATGTGTCTGTCTGTGTGTCGATCTCCAAAACATCAATTTGTGCTCGAGGAAGAAGTGATTTAAATTTAACTCGTGCCTAAATAGCCCGCGTGCAAAAAAAAAAAAACTTTCAAACCGCGTGCCAGATACAACAAACACACAGGCCTTCCTTCGCTCTCGCGTGCCCGTACGTGGCTGTACTGCAAAAAAAAAACTTTCAAACAACCACACAGGCCGTTTCCTTCGCTCTCGTAAACGACGACTGGATTGGGGCATTGTGTTTATCTATAAATGCTCATAGAAATCGAGAAATTATTAGAATACAGTAAGTCATCACTTATCCGGAAGTCGTACGTTGTAACCCTAATGGGGAACGCGCGCTGAGATCTCTTCCCCAACGGCCACGCCTACGCAGCAACGTGTCCTGTCATTGGTGTTAAATAAATGGCCATAACTTGGAACCACTTGTCCATTAATAAATCAAACCTTGAAAGGCACATCCTCAGGTCCCCAGCAATATACCTGGCAATTTCAATTAGATCGGCACAGTGGTGTCGAGAAACAGCGGTCACCAGACCACACAGCACACACCACACACACAACACACATACACACACCACACACATTGCTGGAATTATAGATAGATATTATTTGTTAAAACACGAATCGGTAAACAAACCTTCCGTTAACGAGGAACAGGAGTTTCTAACTATACACCATACAAGACAGCGCCAAGTCACAAACATTACCCCGCCCGAGTGGAAGAGAGATGGGAAAGACGAGTGTTTGAGACTCTTTTTTTATTACCTGGCACGGGGCTCGACGGGCCCCTGGACTTTTCGCCCAGACGTGAGGAGGGGGCGAGAAAGAGGAGTAAGACGGGATGAGGGCTATAGTGGAAGGTGTGCAAGGTGGAGCTAGGTCGAGGAGGTAGGTTGCCATAACTGTGGGAAAAGCGTATTGCTCGCATAGACTGAGTTAGAGATGATCCAGTGAGAGAGTGGAAGATTGCAGCGCTCGACAAGAAACGAAGAGGACACCATCATCGGCAATGAGGTGCTAGGTTGTTGTAGTTAGTGTGAGTTGTTCCTGCGCTCACGCTCTGTGACATAACGCATAGCGCGTGAGGGTGCTCGTTGCTCCTTCCTCCTCCGGGACCTGAATTCACGTCTTTTTGCTCACATGGCAGACGAGACGTGCTGAGAAGATATGTCCCAATTATAGTGTGTGTGGGAAGTCCGTAACAGTGTGAATTGTGTTTTAGTTTAAATGTCAGTCGTTCATTCATGCGCGCCTCACACTTACTAACATACAGCCCAACTCAGCACTCCACATCCGCGTAACAGTCTACCGCTTGCCTTTGAGTCTCCCGTCCACACTCTGTTTTTAACCCGTGTTCATCACGCATCTCACGTCCCACTCTGGAAACCAAGTCCCATCAGACGAAGCTCATAGTACTAAAAAGGAGTCCGTTCAGGCTGGACATGCTCTGTTATTTACTCTCGCATGTGTTCTGTCGGTGATAGTGGGCGTGATCTGAGGCTGAGAGGCCCGGCGTTTGTACTCTACCACCGCTGTGCCAGACCAACTACTGCGTTTGACCGTTTTCTAACCAACACACTGTGGTACCGCTCCGGTGTTTTCTCTCATAGGTGTACGTCTATCTCACAGGCGATTAGTCTGGTGGTAGTGGGCGGGGAGGGCGGTGGCGTTCCCGTGTGTTTCGCGGAATACACAATATCACGCTCTTCTCCTCATACCCTTAAGTCTATTAGGCCTCTGAGGGCCACCCCTCGTCACATTCGTTGTGTTCCTTTCCTAAACCTCTATGTACACCCATATACATACAGACAGAGACTCATGTCGCTTCATATCCGCTATCTGGAGCGTCTACCACGAGACCATGCGTTTTCCGTCGGATTCTTGTTGATGTCGCATGTGCTCTGCGCGAATTCCGGCAGGTGGTGAGAAGAGGGTTCTGCTCCAAGCCTGGTCAGATACTCATGCTGTGGCGTCTGGTTAAGTCGCGAGTGTGATCTATATGTGTTTCAGGATCGCGCGTGGTCTAGCTACAACTAAGCCAATGTCCTCCAGCGTAAACATACCGTAGTAGGCTACTCGATACATGGTGGAGTCTGCGTGTGTCTAGTTGGTCTCGAAGCCTCGCGACCGAGCGTCCCCCCTCCGCGCCCTAGCTCACAGTGCCATTGTATTGCCAAACGAGCATAAACCTCTCGCCGCTGTGCTCACATTGTGCTCTTCAAAGTCACTGAGCTGCCGCGCTCCGTCGCTCTCCACAGCTACAACGCCACTGCTGGATGGTGAGCCCGCGTCGTCTGTGGCATGCCTCTGCGCTCCACCATAACGGCGCCTCTGCCTGTCACGTCGGTTAGGTGACATGTCGACAGCTGTTGCGTTCAAATACGCCCACCTGGTGCGGTGCGTGTTGTGCTCGCTCGCTATAGTCGGGTGAGTACGCGAATGTGCCCTCGCCCGATAGTGCTCTCTCAAATATGAGGCGGACCAATATCCACCGCTGCTCGGGCCCGTAGGTAACAGTCTAGCGGCCTCTTGTTCTCGCCTGTGTTTACTATGCGGTTACGGTAGGAGAAGATCTTGGCCGTAGAATGGGTTAAGGAATTGATGATATACAAGATTGATTACTTGCTCTCTCGGTTTGTCTATACCACTCGCGCCATGATGTCGAGCACCAGCGGCAGCATGGTCCATCGCGTAGCAAAGGTGTAACGTGGCAAGGTCTGTCTCTCGACAAACCTGCGATTCGTGTAACGGTCCATGTTGAAATGATGAAAAGGCTGCTGACACCGTACTGTAACATTGCGCTGGCCCTCCAGGTGATCGTCCGCTGTGACGTCGGTCCAATGAGGGCCTACTATGTCGCCTTAGTAGCCGGATCGGACGCAGTCTAAGCCGCTCTGGACCTGTCTTCACGAAGCTGAGAGTCTCTTGTGACAACACTGAGATAGGAACGTCTAGCTACAAAGTATCGGCCGCAGCCTATAGAGTAGAACAAGTGGATGCAACACCAAGACACACCACAGCTCGCTCCTCCAATACATGCTGGAGGATCGCTCTACACCACGCATATTTGGTACGCCCGAAAAACCAACTTATTAGGACACTGTTTTAGACGGCAAGGGCAGAGATTCATTAGACATCGACACCATTCAACCACAATGAAGGTATGAACCATATCCGCGTGTGCTCGTACTCTATAATCTGGCCTGAGCCGACAAAACTCATATGTAGGCGCTGGGTAACTTCGCAACAAAGTCGAAGTGTGTGTGGTTTGTTTTTGTGGCGCGGTTAGCCCACGTCGCATTCCCCGTCCATGACAAAGGATGACCCTCCTTTTCCATCTACCCCACCATGTGACGGCCTCCCTAATCCGGCCCCTCACGGACGTGGCCCGAACCAACACGCAAAGCTGCTTCCTTACGTTCCCACTGCCACCTGTATGTGCTGGAGTGGTTGCTCTCTAGAAGCTCTAGTACCTCGAAATGATTCAACTTTAATGAGTTCCGGTGTGCAAATCTTCTGCTCTCCCACCGGGTCCACCACCTCCATTCCCAGTGTGATGAGTTGTACTGGGTTTTTCATCTTGTGATGGTTACAGATCAGAATGCGCGCCTCGAGGCTGAGTCACTTTGTGGCGCTTATTAGGTTACTGTCTCACTCTCAATATAGAGCGACCACAGCATTTAGCTATATCCAGGCGCTACTAACTCATCCAACTTATCGTACGCACCATCCTCACCAAAACGACTCGAGCTCCATCTCAAACCGACATAGATCCTCTCCGACAAACTCTCAGTGGTGCCCTTTCTAAGAAAAGATGTGTGCTGCCGCGCTCTTTTATTTATCACTCTCTTTCTACACACTTATAGAGTTATGTTCAACATAACTCCCAACGTACGCTGAGGCGCATTTCCTGATATCGACCAATGTCATCTGTGTAAGTCGTGTACATAGCTCGTGTGCTGTGGCCTACCATTGCTCTCAGTGGAATCACGCGCCACCAGTCTTCTCTTTTCGAGCCTCGCACTCTGCAGACTCGTTACGCGTGTGTCCTACCTGATCCCATCCACCTCCGCAGATCGCTGGAATCGGTAAGCGTGTCTCGAGTGGGCTCGTAGGCCGAGATGGTTCCTCCACCGACGGAGTCGGCCTCACTGCTGTGTCCGGGCCACGGTCCCTGAAGATATGCTACCTGTTTGTGGACTCAAGATTCTCACCGCAAGTCTTCGGAAATGACCGGATGCACTCTCTCCGGCCCCTCACTCACCTCCGTTTGTACCCGCACAGACTTCTCGACGCCAGCCATCATACTATCATCTCTTAGTGTAATCTGTATGATTTCTCTGTGTCAAACCCGTTATATGCTCACCACATATCTCTCCTCTCTCCCTCGGAGATTGTCGGGTTTGAATATTCCGCATCCTTCACACTCGCCGATGGTGGCGTCGATGAGGAACTCGGAGCTGATAGGCTCGGTCATCCCGGGTATGTGGCATCCGCTAGCGTCAACGTCTCTCCACGCTGTATCTGCGAAATAGAGGAACCAGTATCTCCAATGTATCATCTATTCCGTATGCCATAAGTGCTACACTCTCCACTTCTCTCTTCTATGATAAAGAGGGCAGGTGATGATTGACTGTATGTAAGGTCCCGTCTAAAGCAAGATCATTCTCTATACAAGAACTTGAAGAGAAGTTACTTTCGATCCAGAACTCTGACGTCTGACGAGGAAGCGTAGGATGCGTATGGCAGCTAACAACAAGGAATACGATGTCGCCACAGCTGTGGGTGTATATGTTATGTTGTTATGAGCTCTCTGTAGTGATCGGGAACCGTATGAAGGTTTCACTGATGGTTCCTCGGCAAGCCATATCTCTCGAATATCGCGACATATAGGATGTGTACTTAATAATGTCTCTCTGGAAATCGCATGTCTTCCCCACTCCGCCGCGCTTCAACCCTTTCCTAATGTGGTCACTATCTCGTCTGACTATCTTTTAGTCTTCCTGTATGGCAGCAGATCGTTGTGTGTATCGCTCAGTACTCGAGAGCTACTTGATGGAGATACCATAATGTTTTTGACAATTTTCAACCTGACGGACGCCTATGGTCTGGCCAGCCAAATTAGTTTATTTTTTTATCTGGGGGTATCGGGTGTTTTTTGTTGTTGCGTTGTTGTTGTGTTTAATAAGCTCACTTGGCTGTGCCATGGATGGTTTGAGGGGTTCGAGAAGTAGCAGCTGAAAATTGTGGAATCCCTATCCGAGGTTCCTCTTTGATGACTTCACTTTAGCTTTGTTCCGGTTTCCATCTGATGACTCCAATTGCAGTGTCCGTATCGATTTGGTCTTCCACTTGATTTGTATTAGAATTATTTAGACACTAAATCAATGAATAGCAATGACAACACGTCATGGGTCAACGGTCAGGTGTCCAATCATAAGCGGGGACTTCTTGGTATTACCCAGGTCACATCTGGGCCAGCAGTAGCTAATGTCAGTTCTCAGTCAATGTCTTCTTATTCGAATCACTAACACACGCAGTACATAAACACACAAAGTACACTCCACACAACTACACAACAAAGACAGAGTCGCACGCGCAAGGTTCTGCAACTCTTGATTGCTCTTCTTGTGTACCTCCACAGGGTAAGAGTATGTTTCCTTCTTCTTTAGTTGGACCAGGATATCTCAAAACAGCTTGTGGATGGAATTGGGATTTGAATATTCTGAGGAAGTGTTAGGTGTGTGAGAAGGACGAAATGATTCGACTTTGTGGTTAAGATCCGAATCCGGATCCGGATATGCGAGTAATTATTTAATTTTTTAAGTGATTGCTCACCATTGAGAGGAGTCTGGGCCTAAAAATGAATATTGGTCACGAGATCTGGAGCGATGACCACTTCAACTCAGTGTCCCATAGCTCAGTTATTTCAATAAGAATGTGGAAGAAGCTTCCCTTTCCCCTATGTCTAATGGAGATTAGGCAGTGGCACGCGCTGCGAGAAGTTATTTTATAGACAGGATTTTACCACTTATCTAACACACAACAAACGAAACAACGCAGCTTCAGCCGTCGCTTCCTCAACCGACGCACATAGTCGCCTGCCCGGTGGGCGGAGGTTAAGGAGAGGGCGCTATAGCTAGCGAGCGCAGCTCCTGACCTAACATCGCGAGACATGCAAGTAGTCGCTCCGTGCACTCAGCGATATCTGTGTTGTCGAGCTTCGTCATACGGGGAGCGCTAACAAGACCAACAATACTCGAGCTCGGGCCGCATGAGAGGCTCTAACAAGCTCCGATAGATGTAAGACGACAGAGCCTGCCCTCTCGCGATGAACGGCGGGCGAATAGGAGCTTTCACAAGATACAATTGATGCTAAGTACGTTCGACCTTGTCTTCATCTAACTCTGCTTCCGCCTTGCGGGCGAAGGAGGATCACCCGACGCTCGCAATCCACTGGAGAGACCACGCACCGACTCTCCTCCACTCGTCGGCAGAAATGAGAGGTGCGGAGAGGTGAGACACGTCCCCCGCCCCCGACGAGAAAGGGAAGAAATAGACGGGACAGCGTGGTTATCTCGCTTCTGGTCTCGTCTCGTCGCTGGCTTCTGGTCTCGTCTCTGGCTCCTGGTCTCGTCTCATCACTGGTTTCTGGTCTCGTCTCGTCACTGGCTCCTGGTCTCGTCTCGTCGCTGGCTCCTGGTCTCGTCTACAAGAAGAGATATGCAGGAAGTTTTATTTATGTATTAATTGCAATAACCTGGAGTGATTTTGAAACGCTTTCGGAACTTTTGAATTTCTTTTATCTTGACTAGAAGTGATCGTTAATTTTTATTTATCATTTTCTTTTTTCCAAGTTAATTTAATAAAAGTGATATCTCTTCCGCATCCAATCAAAAAATATTTTTAAAATCGTGAATTTAAACAACTTATTGTGATCGGCTGATCCCGAATCCTAGGCCGAAGTAACCGAAATTGCGATCAAAATCATCAGCTGTGCGCGCTTTCCGTTACACAACGGTATAGTTGGCAGTATACAGGTGAACTAAGTTTATTGTTAAAGCAGAAGCGAATGTAAAAGAATTCTAACCGTTCGCTTCGAGGCTTTGCCTATTTATATTAGTAATACATCATGAAGTTGACTCGTTGGTTTATCCCTAAAAGGATACTTTCACACGAGCTTTGTTTAAACCTGTGGATTTACCCGTGACGAGATCTGCCAGCGCGAACCGATGTATTGGTCCCGGCTTACACCTCGGATACCAAAGCGCGTCGCCATCTCACCGACACGTGACGGAATTGCCAGCGCGAACTTGTCCACTTTTCCCGGCTCACCTTGGCTCTCCCCTCGGATACCAAAGCGCGTCGCCATCCCGACAACGTGACGCAATCTGCACGCGTATCTTGTCCACTTTTCGACGGCCATTCCTTGCTCTCCCTCGATACAAGCGCGTCCGGCCATTCTCCGACAGCGTGACGGATGAAGCTGCCAAGCGGCGAACTTTTGTCACTTTTCCCGCTCACCGTCGGCTCTCCCTCGGATAGCCATAAAGCGGTCGTCGCCATTTCTCCGACACGAAACGATGCTGATCCCGTCACGATCGAGCATCCTCTCCGGGAAGATGACGTCTTACGAGACACCCCCGAATCCATCGAGCGCTGGATTGGAGGGAACGTGCCGGGTCCCGGGGTTCTCCCCCAGACCGCGGTCCACGTCGGTCCACCGAGGATAAGGTGTCGGCTGGACCGTACGTACGTTACGCCGTACCGAGAACTCGTGGGTCCCGTGCGGGGATCCGTGCTGTGCACTCGTTGATTTGGGGGAACGTCACCTTGTCCGGAGCTCACCTGTAATTGAACGTGAATGTAAATCCATCCGTGACACGTTACCCTCCCTCTTGTACACCGTGACATCGTTTACACCTCTTCATCACTACTCGTCATTCGTATTACCTTCACTCTCGTTCACACCCAATCAGATATGATGATTTACTGATGACGATGAGCCTCTGCCCGGCACACAATGGCCTGTCCTTGAGGACATCGTTGGATAACCGCGTCGATCGAGCACTGAGTGAGAGACAAGCGGTCTTGTTTTTCCTTTCAGAGGAAGGTATGCTCCTTGATGCGACACCAGGACGGCGGTTTTTAGCTGCCCGTTTAACGTGTACCGACTTTAACACCCGAAATTGTGTTTAATATGATCACCTTATATGGGATTTACATTACAGATGAGGTGTTGTATCACCGAGGCGTGTCGTGCGCTCCCCCTCGGGTACACGGCGCGTCGCCCTTCTCCTCGCAACAATGACGTCATGGCTCACCGGGCCTCTCGTACTGGTCACCAGGAACTGTTAAGGTCGTTACATGTCACGTACCTGAAATAGGTCAAAATGGACGATTTAGTGAATTCCTTAAAAAAAATCTTCTCCACGACCCCCAGACTTCCCCCGGTCAGAATGACACCAATCTGGTGTACATCATCAGTGAGGTCCAGTGGAGCTACAGGGCTGTGGTCCTATTTATAACATGTGAAGAGTGAACTTTAAGTTGGCTGTTTGTAAAGGTAACGAGGTTTCGTAGTTTACGAAGAAGTATTCATTCTTGCCGGATGTAAGTGCAAAGTTAAAGTCAAAGTTTGACCCCAAAGCTGTGACCTTCGACCTGCTGTCCGAACGTGCTATTGATTCTTCTTGTCTATGTCCATGTGTCTGTCTGTGTGTGATCTCCAAACATTCAGTTTGTGCTCGAGGAAGAAGTGAATTAAATTTAAACCATGCAACCATTAGTCTGCCGTATGCAAAAATTATTAAAAAAAACTTCAAACCGCGGCCAGATACAACAACACACAGGCCTTCCTTCGCCGCTCCGCGCCGTACGTGCCTCGTACGTGCAAAAAAAAAACTTTCAAAACAACCAACAGCATGTCTTCGCTCTTCGTAAACGACGACTGATTGGGGCATTGTTTATATATAAATGCTCATAAGAATCGAGAAATTATTAGAATACAGTAAGTCATCACTATCCGGAATCCGTACGTTGTAACCCTAATGGGAACGCGGCTGAGGATCTCTTCCCCAACGGCCACGCCTACGCAGCAACGTGTCCTGTCTTGTTGGTAAATAATGCCATAACTTGGAACACTTGTCCGATATATCAAACCTTGAAAGGCACATCTCAGGTCCCCAGCAATATACCTGGCAATTCAATTAGATCGGACCAGTGTTGTCGAGAAACAGCGGTCACAGACCACACGACACACAGACCAGCAACACACACACACCCACACACACACACACACTACACACAACACACAACACATCCAGCACACAGTTGCGGAATTATAATGAGATATTTTTTTAAAACAAATCGGTAAACAAACCTTCGTGTGAACGAACAGGATTTGCTAACTACACATACCAAGACAGGCCATCATCACAACATACCCCGGAGGGAAGAGAGATGAGGAAAGACGAGGTGTTTGAGACCTCTTTTTTATTACCTGGCACGGCCGACGGGCCATGCTTCCCAGTCGCTGAGGAGGGGGGAGAAGAGAGTAAAACGGAGATATGGAAGGTGCGTGGTCGGAGGAGGTGCAAAATGAGCGGTGTTGATGAGTGCCGTGAAATGAAGATGAGGTGCAGAGAAGGGAAACATCGAGAGGTGGCGTGTGTGTGTGGGGGTCGCTCTGAAATGAACGCTTGCGGGCTTGTCCTCCTCCCCGATCACTCTTTGCCTCCAGGCAGACGACGAAAACGAGAACGAGAGTGCGAGAAGATTGTCCCAGTATGGGTGAGGAAGTCCGTACTGTGTGAAGTGTTCGTGTAAATGTGTGCGCCTCAACACTCACCCTACCTCAGCACTCCACTCCGCCTGTTCCGTGCCTGAGTCCGTCCGCCTTCCGCTCCGCATTCCGCCCGAACCTGCGAACAATCCAAAGGGTTTTTATACTTGTTAGGGAGGGATGGCAGAAAGGCGGGTCAGACGACGGTAGGCGTTTCCAAAATCCCATTGGTGCACGGATACCCTCCTAGTTTTGGCCCCCCCATGTGTGGTTTCTCACCGGAAATGGTCTCATCGGCTGTTCTGCGACTCTCCACGGACTCGTCTCCGGGTAACATGGGGTGAGGTGTCTGGGGCGCTCTCCGGCACGAACACGCGCTGGACACCGAATGGGCTGTCATCGAGCGGAGCGCTGGCTGTCCGTGCCATGTTGAACGGACCCGGCGCTCACTTGTGCTTCAAGCTACCGCCGTCCCAAGCACACGCATCTCGAATGGTACGTGGCCTCGCCACCTCAGAAGGCAGTCTGTGGTTGGTGACTGTGGTTGTGGAATTCGCGCGGTGGTGCAGCGGTGAGTTATGGAGTGTGGTTGAGGTGTCGTAGCGTTGTGGTTAATACGAGGGTAAGCGATCTTGGATTGATGTTAAGGATTTTTATAAAGATTTTTGTGTTGTATAAAAGTTGTAGGCATTGTGGTCCGAGTCCGGAGAAGGTGTGAAGTGAGCAGTTGTTTGATAATGGTGCAAGTTTGAAATGTGAAAGGTCACGGTATGTAAATGAGCTGCCTCCATTGCTGTGCGTGCATGCTTGCGTGGTAGAGGGGTGTGTGTGAACTGACGGAAGTGAAACAGACAGGATGAGGGTAAAGAACTGTCTAAAAGCCCTCACAACATTTTGTCCCAAAAACCCACACACATAAGGAAGGGCGATCTAAAACACAACCAATGAAATAACTGTCTGCGGACCGCAAATTTGTGTGTGTATCATGTCTGGGGGAGCGCCGGCTTCGCAGCAGCCGCAACAATACACACACACACACGACACACAACATACTCATACAAGTGCGATAGAAAGGTTCACCCCCTTTTTCATAATTTTCCCCTTTAGTTGCCTCCCAGCCTGGAATTCAATGACATTAAATGGAGTGTGTGCTTTCTCCACCACTCGAACACTCCTTCGCTGCAATCTTCGATCGACTTCACCTGCACCATCGTCAGGGAGTTGGCCGCAGTTGTCGTGGGCCTGAAACTTCGAAATACATTTTGATGACGTCATCGGTCACGTGATTTGGCATGCCACATTGTTTTGGTGTTTTTTTTTAAACCTTACAAAATCTTCTCCGAAGTGGCTGACAGATCGAGGCAAACTTACACGTATGACCGCCTATCCATGAGGACCAAAGGTTCACATTATGATGTCATCGGTCACATGTTTGGCAGCCATATTGATTTACCCTAAAACTATAAAAATAATCTTCTCCAAGAACGGCTCGACAGATCGAGAGGAAACGTCACAGAAATGTTCCACAAGCCATGGGGTACAAGTTTGTTAGGAATAATTAATAGGTCACATGGTCGGCAGCCATATTGGATTGAAAAGAATTATTAAATAATGTTCCTCTTGGAACCGTTCTACAATCGATGTGAAACTTCACAGTTAGATCAGGTAGTGATGGGGAATCATGTTTTAAATTCAACCTGGTCGGACGCATGTCTGCAGCCAAATTATTTATTTTTGATCTGGGTTCGGTGTGTTTTTTGTTGTGTTGTTGTTTGTTTATAAGCTTCTAGGCTTTTGGCTGTGCCTGGATGGGTTTGAGGGTCGAGGAGTAGCAGCTGAAATGTGAATCCTATCCAGGTTCCTCCTGATGATTCATCTTTGCTTGTTCCGGTTCCATCTGATGACTCCAATGCAGTTCCGTATCGATTTGGTCTTCCATTTGATTTGTATGAATTTATTTTAATCCCATTCTAAATTCAATTGAATAGCAATGAAAAACGTCATGGGTCAGGGTCAGGTGTCCATCAAAGCGGGATTTGACCCGGTCATCACTGCGGAGTTATAAAGTGGCAGTTCCAAATTATGTCTCTTATTAATCACCTAAACCCAGTACATAAACACACAAAGTCACACCACACCAACTACACACACAAACAAGTCCCGGCGAGGGTCTGCAATCTCTAGCATTGCTCTCTTTCTTTCTTGTTACCTCCACCACCGAAGGTTAAGGAGGTTATGTTTTCCCCCTGTCTGTCTGTTTATTTGTTTGTGTACAGGAATATCTCAAAACGTTTGTGATGGATTGGGATGAAATTTTGAGGACAGGTTAGGTAGTGTGACAAGGACGAAATGATTCGATTTTGGTGAAGATCCGAATCCGGATCCGGATGCGAGAATTATTTAATTTTTAAGTGATTCTTCACCATTGAGAGATCGGGCAAAAATGATGTATTGTCACGAATCTGGAAGCCATGAGCATCAACATTCAGGTCCCATAGCTCAGTTATTTCAATAATAAATGTGGGAGATAGCTCCTTTCCCCTATGTCTAATGGGAATTAAGTGTGCACGCGCTGCGAAGTTTTTATTTTATGACAGGATTTTTACACTTATAACACAACAACAACAACACGCCTTCACCTCGCTTCCTCAACCGCACGCCACAGCGGTGGGCGGAGTTCAAGGAGGGACCTTGCGGCGGCTCTCAACCAATCAGGGAGATGCGAGCAGTTTGCCGTCGGTCAGCCAATGGCGGCAGAACAAGCTCCAAGAGAGCAGAGCCTCTTCGGGGGCGGGGGATCGAGACGCCCGACCAATCATGGAAGAGATGACCGATTTCCCCGGCGAATGAGAGGTGCGGAGAGGTGAGACACTCGTCCCCGCCCCGACGAGAAAGGGAAGAATATAGACGGGACACAGCCGTGTATCTCGCTTCTGGTCTCGTCTCGTCGCTGGTTTCTGTCTCGTCTCTGGCTCCTGGTCTCGTCTCTGCACTGTTCTGGTCTCGTCCTCACTGGCTCTGTCTCGTTCGTCGCTGGTCTCTGGTTCGTCGTCTCCGTCACTGGTTTCTCGTCTGTCATGGCTCCTGGTCTCGTCTCGTCGCTGGCTTCTGGTCTCTCTCGTCGCTGGTTTCTGGTCTCGCTCGTCGCTGTCTTCTGGTCCTCTCGTACTGGCTCCTGTCGTCGTCTCGTCGCTGCTCCTGGCTCGTCTCGTCCGGTTTCTGGTCTCGTCTTCGTCTGGCTCTGTCTCGTCTCGTCGCTGGCTTCTGGTCTCGTCTCGTCGCTGGCTTCTGGTCCTCGTCTCGTCGCTGGCTCTGGTCTCGTCTCGTCACTGTTTCTGGTCTCGTCTCGTCCGGCTCTGGTCTCGTCTCGTCCTGGTTTCTGGTCTCGTCTCGTCTGGCTCTTGGTCTGGTCTCGTCGCTGGCTCCTGGTCTCGTCTCGTCACTGGTTTCTGGTCTCGTCTCGTCTGGCTCCTGGTCTCGTCTCGTCGCTGGCTTCTGGTCTCGTCTCGTCAGTGGTCCTGGTCTCTGTCTCGGTCGCTGGCTTCTGGTCTCGTCTCTGTCGTGCGTGTTCTGGTCTCGTCTCGTCGCTGCTTCTGTCTCGTCCGTCTGCGCTGGTTTC